>CATIWQ010250222.1:0-16903 GCA_949673415.1 Euphorbia schlechtendalii | reverse complement strand
GATGGTTCTCCTTTAAATCAAACTAAATTTTAAAAAAACCATACCATACCATACTATCTATCCAAACACGAAATTTTAAAAGGACCATACTGTACCGTACCATACCATACCATACTGTACTTTAATGAACCATGAAGAACTATCATCCAAACAAGGCCTAAATCTTTGCCAATTATGAAACTAATGGAGTAGTAGTAATTGTGCATGCAGCGTGTCTGATGTAAAGATCATATAAAAAGTTTATATTGTTAATTTATCTGGTCAAACAGACTCGTGATTCGAACAATCTTTAATCACATTTTTTTTTATCTTAACACAATTTTGTTAAAAAAGATAATATTTCTGACACGTAATTGGTTTTGGTTTAACTTTGTTTGACCTGTCAATCCGGTTCAATTTTTAAAACTATATAATATTTAGATTATTAAAGTCTTTATAAGCTCTATCTATGCGCTCACATGTACGTGTGTGAGGGAACGACTCTCTATAGATAGATAGAGCACATTCCTAATTTTACCTTCTCACGCAACAACTACCAGCATCTTGTCGAAAAACTAGGCGCCCAGCGTCCTACTTCGGCCAAGGGCTAGCCTTGGATTCCATACGCTTCTAATTAAAGATAAAAGTTTATGAAGTGCATTGAGATTTTTATGGTTGTGAATGTGAGGTGAAGGTTAATAAAAATGATAGGTTTACGATTTGTTATTGCTTCTTAATTTCCTTGTAAGATATTTTATTAGATTTTGTTTGGTATTTAAAAAAACATACTTCGTATTTTTGAACCTATATTAACTTATCATCTTGCTTAAAATTTCAAAGCTCTGTAAGTGTAGATATATGTTAGTTCTCATTAGTCATTGTTACGATCACTACATGTTCAATTCAATAGTTAACCTAACCTTCGTTATTATGACCACTACTATTAATGAATTAGGGTTGAAAGTGAAGGTTTAATGGAACGGGGAATGCATATTTCATCTCCATACTTATTTAGGTTTCGGAAAAAAATTTTCCTTATTCATATCGGTTAAGGATTCGAAGATATATTTTACTCCATTATCAGAGATTCTTCATTGGATATCGGGATTCCCCATTTCACCACTAAAATAAATAAGATGTAATTTTTTTCGAAATTTAATACAACATACAAACTTGTATTAATACTTCTGAAAAAATTATAAAAGATCAAATTGTTTCAATGGTTCAATGCTAAATAAATTGAAAATCATAAATAAAAATTTATTGCATAAGAAAACCTAAGAAAATACATCAAATTTGAGATGCTTTGTTTGACATTTAAAGTAAGAATATAAATAAAAATATCTAAGTCAACAAATAATTGGTTCGATTCAATATGATTTATATAATATGTGTAAAAATATTTGGAGGTTTCGGGGAATATTGGGAATTCTTCAATGGAAATTTATCGTTGTCAGGCTCCGGGATTTATCAGGCTGGGGAATGCATGTTCCATCTCCATACTCATTAAGGTTTTCAGTACAAAAATTTTTTCATCATCGAACCATAAGGAATTTTTATATGAAATTCTTCATTCCCATCAACGTGGATCTCCATCGGATTAGGGGAATCCCCTTTTCATTTTCAACCCTACAATAAATATTCGAATTTATTTGAATGTTTGTGACACAAATAATATAGGGTAGATAATTTTAACCTCTTTGAGTTTTGACAAAATACACTACCACCTCCCCTATTATTAAAAATAATTATAACCTATATGCATTATTCATTTTACATACTATAACCTCACTTTATCTTAAATTTTTTGTTTTTTTTATTAAAAGTGTTAACATAACAATTATTTATTGGTAAATTTAGTTTTATTTTGTTTGTACTATGAGGTATGTAAGAATAAAAAATACATGTATGATAATTTTTAAGACATTTTTATAACTTCCAATGTACGGTTCATTAGGTAAAAAGTTTTTTTTAACAATTTTAATCCATAACATTATAAAATATGAGGTAAGACCAATTTTTTGTTTATAAACATATGATATATTAAAAAATTTAATACAAAATTAGATAAATAGAAAATACAAGGAGGTTATAGTAAAAGGACAAAATGTCAGAAGGTATAAATTATTTTTCAAAACACGGAGAGACAATAATGTGCTTGTTTAAAACACACGGAGGTTATAATTATTAACCCATTAATATATTAAAAAAAATGTTTGGAGGCATTGAGAAATATTCGACGATTCTCCAATGAAGATTTAACTGTTTCAAATTGGAGGATTCATCATATTAAGAAATGCAATCCTCATTTTCATACTCATTAGATTTCTGGTACAAAAAATTCTTCATCACAAACCCATAAATAATTTTATTTGGAATTCTCCATCCCTATCGTAGAAATCGGGGACTTATCTCAAATTTAGTTGAATATTTGTGACACAAATAAATCTTCAAATGGTTTACTCTTAATTGTCTTTTTTGTAATTAATCATTCAAATGTCAAATTGAAATTAATTTCAGTTATTAAATTTGACATCATTAATTAATATATATCTATAAAATTTTTCTTTAATTATGGTCCATTGATTTTTTGTCATTTGAGACTAAATCCGTCCCTAACCATTGTGGTTGCTTATTATTTTCTTTTCTTAAAAAACGTATTGAAAAAATAAAATAAAAATTACATTGACTGAATGAATTTAAATAAAAGGATTATCTGACTAAATGAAATTAAAGAAAAGGATCATTTGACTAAATAAATAAGAGGCAGAAGAAATTTTCGGACATTGACTGAATGAAATTAGAAAAATCACAAGTGGAATTTTATACGAAACACGTGTAATATTAAAAGTCTACAGTTAATATTGACCAAACATGTACTTTGCCTGTATGATCAACTCCAACCATTTTTCCCATTTTTCATTCCCCAAACTCTATTTTACAAGATCTACAGTATTTTTACTCCAACCATCTTCCTCATTTTTCATTCCTCATTTCAGATTCCAATAAAGTAATAATATTTTAATACTCAAATAATAAATCCATAATATAAAATATATAAATATTAAATCTATTATACACATATAATAATAAAATAATAAAAAAAATAAACTTAAAATAATCATTCCCTAAAATGGGGTCCCATTTTGGGGATAGAGCAAATGGTGAATGGTTGAAGCAAACCATTTTGAGGATATTCCCAAAATGGGGAACCATTGGACATGCTCTAATATTTTTTTGGTGTTTCGTTTTGACGTCTTTTGTTTTTTCAAGTAAAATAATTAGAATTTTTTCTATGTATTGACAAAATATATTATCACCTTTCTCTATTATGAAATATAATAATAACTTACCTGTATTTTATGTTTTTCTTATTATAACTTTCTTGCAACTTAAATTATGTGTATTTCTATCAAATTTCTTAACATAACAAGTATTTGATGGTATATTTAATTTTATTTTATTTGTATTATGAGGAATGTAATTACAAAAAGTATATTTTGACAATTTGTAACACATTTTGTAACTTTCAATGTATAATTTCATTAGATAAAATAACAATAAATAACTTTTTTTAAGCAATTTCAATCTATAACATATTAAAATATAATATATAGGATCACTTTTTCTTTATTAACATGTGTTATGTTAAAAAATTGATACAAAATGAGATAATACCAAACACAAGGAGATTGTAGTATCAAAAAGATAAAATGTAGGAAGATGTAAATTATTTTTTAAAACATAAAAAAGTTTGGGCTTTTTATATAAATACCCCATATCAGTTTCATGGTTGCACCCATGCATTTAATAAAATACCGTAATTGGATAAACTAATACAATATACCCTTTTTCAAATTTATATTTCTTCCTCTAATTAACTACCGTATCTCCACTAATTAATTAACCCACGATTTGCGGCAAATTCCTTATAGAACACAACGAGATGCAAAATAACAACAATTCTAAACGGTTCTAACCTTCTTCTACCCCCGTTTCTCCATCGTTATTTACCTAAGAACAAGTGATCTTGAACTCGATTCCACTAATCTGCAACAAGAAATTTGTAAACGATGGACAAGCTACAAAATTGGTAAACTTGTAATCGGTTCCATCCTTCTTGAACTCGATTCTCCATCAAAATCATCACCCTAACACCAAAATCGGAAAAAAAGGAACTGCACCAACAACATAAAAGACTGTGGGAGATTAGAAACCGATCGGAGATTTCTTCTATAAAGTAAGTTTTTTATTTTGAGATGATTTCGAAAGTGTATGGTGTATATGGGTTTAAAACTCATTTACTAGATTCACATTGTCAGATTATATTATTTAGGGTTTCTTAGGTGCCAAATCTCATCAAATGACATTTTTTTGGAAAATGTATGGTTTATATGGTTGGGATTCCCATTGATTGTGGTAAAAATCGAGATTTGGACCATGATTTTGATTCTAAATATGTTTTTTAGAAAGTGCATGGTTTAAATGGTTGGGATTTGATTAAGATGTTTAATTAGAATTTGAATATAGGGTTTATGAAAACGGTTTTTGAAAATGTGTATGGGTTTGGCTACTGTTGTATGGTTGTGTTTGTATAATGTGTATAATTCATTTTGATAACGTGTATAAGTTGGGCTATTGTTGTATGGTTGTAATTGTATATGTATATGTATTTGTATAGTTTTATATTTATTAATTGTATGGATTTATCATCAATTTGTATAGATTGTATTGCATGCTTTTGAAGCTTACATTTTTATCATTTATAACAGATTTGAACAAGAAGAAGATGTGGACCACACATTCTGCAAGAAACACCACCCGGACACAACATTCAAGTGTAAATTGTGTATGAGTGTATAGGTTTGGCTACTGTTGTATGGTTATACATATATAATGCATATAGTTCATTTTGATGTGTATTGGTTTGGCTACTGTTGTATGGTTGTAATCGCATAATGAGTATAGTTCATTTTGATGTGTATGGATTTGGCTACTATTGTATGGTTGTAACTATATAATATGTATAGTTCATTTTGATAATGTGTATGGGTTTAGCTACTGTTGTATGGTTGTGATTGTATAATGTGTATAATTTATTTAGAAACAATTTAACGTAAAAAAAAGAAGAATCAGAGAACCATGATTAACGAGAAAGAAAGTACTGATTAACGTGAATTCAATTGAGGAAGAACAATCTTTGCTGATAAGGGAGAATCTTACAAAATAAAAAACTGTCATAATAAATATTAATAAAAAGAAACAGTCAAAATTAAAAAACTGTCACAATAAACATTAATTAAAAAACTTTCATAATAAACGTTAATTAAAAATCTTACAATCTTTGCTGATGAGGAAGAATCTTACAAAATAAAAAACTGTCATAATAAACGTTAATAAAAAGGAAGAAACGGTTGTAATTAAAAACTGTTAAAATAAACATTAATTAAAAAACTTTTATAATAAACGCTAATTAAAAATCTTATAATCTTTACTGATAAAGGAGAATCTTACAAAATAAAAAACTGACATAATAAACATTAATTAAAAGGAAGAAACGTTTGTAATTAAAATACATTAAAAGAGTATTAATAATTTAATAAAGAGGTATTTTATTAAAAGAAACATTAAAAGGGGTAATTAAATAAAAAAGTTTTAAAATGGATATTTCATTAAAATGAAACTTCATATGTGGTAGAAACCACAATTTCTTAAAAAGTTTTAAAGTATTGATACAAATCACAAAGACATCATAGTTATTTACCATTCAACTTCAACTTAAATCACTTATAGGCTAGTAACTTTTGGGGCACAGTCCAATTTTATGATATAGAATACGTACAAAGGAATAATTTTAGCACGCTTTTTTTTTTTTATCAATAATTTAGCATGCTTATTATTATAAAGGTTAAATGCATTGTTTGCGTCCCCATCTAATCCTAAAAAATTTAATGATATCTTCAATTTTCAAGTGATTTTTTTTAATTCTCTTAACTTTCAAAAAATGATCATTTTTATCCTGAACACTACATGTTGGCTTCTAGTTCGTATAACCTTACAAAGATACCATTTTTTCTAGATTTTTTTCTCCCTAACATGTGACGCTCAGGGAGCAAAGTGATACAATTTTTGAAAATTGAGTTAGTTACGAGGTCCTTTTTAAAACACGAGGGAGCTACAAAGTCTTTTTCAAGGATAATGAGACAATATATGGAATTGGTAAAGGTGGGGGAGTCAAAGATGCATTTGCTATGTTATAAATGATTTTGTATTGTCAAATTTCACAGAATGATGAACTTGTAACTCAAGCATTTAAAATGGAACGAGAAAACATAGAAGTTGGAATTTTTTCTCATATCTGGTCAGTTATGCTTTCATCTCTGAAGGTTAGTTGCATCTACTTTCAGTAATATACTTTATTTGTTGATGAAAGTAAAATGAATTCTTGGTTTCTTGAAATTACAATGAATTCTTCGTATCAAGCAGTATTCACCAGCCAAGGCAAAGATTGAATTTTGAGGGCATGAGAACCATGTCCCTGCATCATCTTATTCAGCATAGTTGAACATTTTAACATGAAAGTCACTTATGGAGGCTTATGAGCGAGATTAAAATAGAACCCCTAAGAAAATGTTGAAATCGTATTTTTTATTATTATAATTACGAGATTTCTAAAAACAACATCAAACTTCACATTTGAAAGTAACATCACAATTAAAAAAACTAAATATAGAATGATCATTTGAAACAATTTTTACTAATTCTAGCTGCAAAATTATTTATGATAGTCTCTCCATTAGTATTTTTTTTAACATTATTTTAATACAAAAAAAAAAAAGACAATTACAATTATGTTACTAATTTAAAAATTGATTCATGAAATCTTATTCAAAGATGTAGAAAGGTTAATGAAATAATAAATGTTAACAATGGAACTTATAATTGAGATTAACAAATTAGAATATTTATTATATATAAATAATTTCTCTTTTACTATTTTTGATTGATTTAATGAACTAATTACAAAGTGATATAGTTAAAAATGGGTTTTTTTTAATTATAATTTCAGGGTTCTAGGCGTTCGTCCCTAATACAAGTTCATGAACTAGCCTGAATGTTGAAATGTAATGTCAAATAGTAATTCATATATTATCTTCAATAAGCTTCGCATGTGATCTTCCCTTTGGTTTGAAGCATATACAATATAAGTCTATTCTACTGGGAATTGGAATTTATTGCAACAAATGGGGTTGCCACACATTTTCGAACTCTTCACCTTTATGTTTAAGCAGCTTTAATTCCATGTCATGGAACCATGAACCTTAAGAGTGTTATGTTTTATGATTGAGCGAGCATATAAAGAGTCCATTTATATGCTGGCTCACATGCTCGGCTCTCCTAATTTGAAGATCCTAAGAAAAATAATATAAAATCAATAAAAGTGGGTTCTTCATAAAAAATTAATGCTAAAAAATTTTACTTTTAGAATAAGCTAGAAATTGTTCTTAAGACCTCTCATAATTTTAAGTAATGATTTACCAATTCATCTAACTAATTGATCATATTTAACTTAAAAAAATTAACTACTAAAATTTAAATACAAATATATTTAACCTCTTTCCAGCTATAGACCAGAGTGATCGTACCATGCCCAGGACCGGATCCGCTAGCTTGATTAAGGACCATAAGTTCCTTATATGATTCAAAAATCAAGTTATGATGTTGAGCTGTGAACATTATCACTTCATTTTGTGAGTTTGTTTACTTGTAAAGACTTGCAGTGCTCCAAATTACTTAATTCCACTGAAGTACTTAACTGTCAGTAGGGATGGCAATGGGTCAGATCTGGATCTCATTTGGACCCATATTTTCATCATTTCAAGGTTGGCCCAAGGTAGATGGTACTTGTGTCAACCTTGAAATGATGGAAATATGGGTCCAGATCAGATCCAGATCCGGTCCATTGCCATCCCTAACTGTCAGTGCCATCCATGAATGCATGGCTGGCGTCAGCAACAAATGCCACACTACATTCGCAACGTTGGTTAAGTACTTGGTCCAATGTCGAAAGATTATCATTTTAATCAAGATTTCATTTTTTTTGTCATTCTCACATATTAATGCAATATTCAGCACTTTTTTCCTAATTTACTCATGTATTAGTTAAGAAAGAAATTAAATATAGAATGAAATTTTAAGATAATAATTAAGAAGATAAAGAATTTTATGATTAAGTGAAAGTGATTAATTAATAACTTTAACAGAGTAAAAAATATCTTATTGGTCTTGATGAAAATCCTAGAATGACAATCTTTCGATACAGAAGGGAGTAATTAAGAATTCACATAAATTAAAAAACTTTTGGACAAAATTACATATGCAGATATATCAACTATTGAAATCGTTTATTCAGTAATTGAAGCATTCACTTTTTACTTATTTAGTACCCGAAGTTAGGGATGTCAACGGGTCGAGTTCGGTACGGGTAGTACAATCTCCATTTGGCACCCAATGTTTTTCGGGTGCGGGTTTGGGGATTCCCCATTTAATACTTTGGGGATTTTTTCACACTCATTCCGCACCCGAGCGGGTACCTACGGGTATCTAGTAATCCCCGTCCAACAATAAAATTTCAAGTAATGAAATTTAATAAATACGAACATTGTTCAGTTTTACAAATGGTAAACCGTAATCAGTGAAAAAATATCTTTTAAAATAATATTTTAAACACCCACTAGTTAGGGAATAAATAACATATTTGATATTTTTCTTGTAAAAAAATAGTTGATACCGGATATATATATATATATATATATATATATATAATACCGGGTAATTTAATGGGGATCTATTCAGGGGCGGATATCGCTCCTTTCCAATCTGGCGGTATAATTTTTCCCATTTGCATCCCCACGGGTGAAAATTTTCGGGTTTTTCCCCAAATCCAGCAGTTTGGATATCACGGGTTTCGGATAATCCCCGCCCCATTGACATCCCTACTCGAAGTATTTAATATTTACTTGTCTAGTGCATAACTTATTTGATTTCAATATATTATGCATCCATCTAACATCACAAAAAACTTGAAATACATATATCGTCATTTGTTAAATGAATATATTCTGTTAATTATACGTAGAAATGTCGACTATTAATTTTTCGTTAAAATGCTGTGCCAAAATTCGATATGTAAGACATCAAATAGGAAAAAATTAAATACATCAAGTCCCGAATAGGCAATTTCAATAGGTTAGAATCCAAATTTGCAGTTGAGTTATAAATCAAGACACAAAAAGGTATTTAGGCTGTTTATTCAAATGCCGGAAATCATATGATATGGGTATATAAGAAAGACAAGGTTAGAGAAGATACTACTTCCAAGGTTATAAGAAGGAAATGATTTGGTTCATGTGATTTGGTACTTTTCTTATGAGAACTCAAATTGAAGTAGCCTCATGGTAAGCTACCTCCAATCCGGTCCTTAGGACAAACACTAAACTTTCTTTCTCTCATGTAGTCACTTTGTATAAAAGGTAGTGCTATTAGCATTTTGTACTTGACTCTCATTTTTAATGGAGTCCTCTTTAGTAGACTCAGAAATTATGCTCTCCAAATTAGAAAGTTTCCAGAAGTGAGCTTGTTGTTGATCATACCCGTCAAGTTGGGAGTAATGACTTGACCAAATAAAATTGGGGAATTTTGATCGAGTGAATGAGCCACAGGAGTGACGGTTGTAGATTGAACTCCGAGAGACACAGTGGGTGGCGGTAAATCTAGTAAACTGCTGATATTTAGTAAAGGGCCCGATGTATTAGAGAGTGGTATTGCAGTCGAACTCAACTGATTTGTTTCAATAGATGTCGTAGTATTCATAGCAGTAGAAGGGGAGGCAGTAGAAGCCATATTAATATTAGAAGAGGAAGACACAGAAGCAGCCATGATTGACAACTTGGTTTTTCTGGCGACTGATACCATGATAAATTGGTAAAGCTTGTATTATTACGTTAGGTTTACACAAATAAATATACAAAGAGTTCTTGTTGTACAAGACTTCACATACAGAAAATAAACAATTAAGTAGGAGATAAATCTATAAAGAAAAATAAACATGTATGCTAAAGAGGACTCTATTAATTTGGAGGGTACAATTTCTGAGTCTGCGAAAGGGTTTCCGCCTATCACATCATATCGATCCTCGATCATCGGTACTGGCAACATATTTGGTAGATAGATCTGTCAATCCAGTATTTGAAGCATGAGAACAAAAGGATCAACAGGTCCTTAGTTGGATTCTCACTACTGTGTCCGAGAATCTTTTACCGCAAATTGTATCAACCAAATCAGCGTCTGCAACTTGGGAGAAGCTGTCCAAGACGTATGAGTGTGGTTCACGATCCCAAATTCGTAATCTCCGATCTCAACTCCTCAACATTCAAAGGGGAACTGATGACATTACCACTTATTTATTGAAAGCGAAAGGTATCTTTGATAAACTTAACTCCTTGGGTTACCCAATGTTAGAAGATGATCTTGTTGATGTTATTTTAATGGGACTTGGTAAACAATTCAAAACATTTAAATATGTGATGAAAGCTAAGCTTGAATCAATTAGCTTCGATGATATATTTGGTTTGTTGCTGACTATCGAAAGGCAACTTAATCGGCCCCCTTCAGATACAACCTTCACTCCTACTGTCATGACTGCAAACCGAAGTTCATACTCTCGTGGGGGTCAGAGTGGAGGCCGCAGTCAACGTGGCGGATTCTCTAGGGGAGGTATCAGAGGCCGCGGCTCATACAGTGCATAGCAGGTTACTCCTTTTACTGGGAATTTCAATTCGCAGCATATCAGGCCACCTGCCTCAGTTCAACATTCCATTCCACCACCCAACAATTCAGATGCTTACTCTCAACATGTAGTCTGTCACAACTGTCAGGGATTTGGTCATATTGCTAGAACTTGTTCCTAACCCAAACTCAACGTTGGCCCATCATCTCACATTGCAACTACCACCACAAACCCTCAATCATGGATTATGGACTCGGGTACATCTCATCATTTAACATCAGATTTGGGAAACTTGACTCTTCACTCTAAGTATAATGGACCTGATGAAGTCTCCATTGGTAACGGCTCTAAAATTCCTATCTCTCGTATTGGTTGTTCTCAATTTAATCTTGGAAATAATTCGTTCATGATTCGCGATATTTTATAGTTCCTTGTTCCACTCATAATTTATTATCTGTCTATGCACTGACCAATTCTAATCCTGATTCTATGGAATTTTTTTCTGATTCTTTTGTCATTAAGGATTTGGAAATGGGGCAGATCAAGTACAAGGGCCGGAGTGACAACGGACTTTACTCTTTATGTTTATCAGCTTCTAGTAGTTCTAATTTTGCGCATTCAGCTTCACTTTCTTTATGGTATGATCGTTTAGGACATGCATCTTTTCCTATTGTCAAACAATATTTAAATATCAAGAAAATTCAGTTTACTCATAGCAAGTCCTCTTTGTGTTCTGCGTGCGCAACCTCTGAGAGGCATAAATTACCCTTTGTGTCTTCCACATATGTTTCATCTCACCCTCTTGAATTAATTTGTGCAGATGTTTGAGGTCCATCTCCAATCACTTTGGTGGACGATTTTCGTTATTATGTCTTATTCTTTGATCATTATAGCAATTACTCTTTGGATTTACTTTCTCAGGAAAAAATCTGATGTTCGTGACGTGTTTAAAAGTTTAAAATCATTGTGGAAAAACATTTTGCTTATCCTATAAAGTCGTTTCAATCGGATGGAGGTGGTGAATTTCTTGCTCTCACCGAATTTTTTACTCAACATGGCATTTCCCACCGCATGTCATGTCCCTATACCCCAGAAAAAAATGGGTACGCCAAACATAAACACCGTCACATTGTTGAACATTCACTTGCACTCATACATCACGCCCATTTACCCACTCAATACTGGACTTATGCCTTTGACACCTCCATATACCTCATTAATCGGACACCCATGCCCACTCAAAAATTCATCACACCATTTCAAAAAAATTT
The DNA here is from genome assembly GCA_949673415.1 of Euphorbia schlechtendalii. Classification (NCBI taxonomy): domain Eukaryota; kingdom Viridiplantae; phylum Streptophyta; class Magnoliopsida; order Malpighiales; family Euphorbiaceae; genus Euphorbia; species Euphorbia schlechtendalii. Next base: position 4,864 of record CATIWQ010250222.1, on the reverse strand, counting down.
TAATCGCTCACTCGACCTTCTTTTCCTTCGAGTCTTTGGATGCCTTTGCTACCCGTGGCTTAGACCATATACCAAAAACAAACTTCAGCCCAAATCTCATCCATGCATGTTTATGGGATATAGCAAAATACACAAGGGTTACATTTGTTTTGATCAAGTCCATTCCAAATTCTTTATCTCACGTCATGTGCTTTTTGATGAACAGGTGTTCCCTTTTTCAACGTTGCGTAATGAGCAGTCCTCTAGATCCATGAATCTCGTCAAGCCACAACTTCAAGTACCTTTTTAATATCCGATTCCAACCACAACATTACCTACTCACTCAAGTGAACCCATTTAGTCACAACCCACCTCACAAAGTTCGCCTACACCACTCAGCTCACATATACTTCCCACTACTTCAATCACCTTTGAACCCGCAACTCAACCAACCCCATAACAGCCTTTACCTGACACAACCATCTCTACCCCTCTTCAAACCAACCCGCCAACACAACCACCTACCCAAATGCCACCATCCCAACCCCAGCGTATGATCACTAGATTCCAGACAGGATCTTTAAAGGCGCGTGTTCCCTTTGATCTTTTGCATGCAGTTAAGGCCCCGATAACTTACAAAAAGGCTACTCAAGATCCTAAATGGCGTCAAGCAATGACGATGAATACAATGCTCTCATTAAAAATGGAACATGGGAACTTGTTCCACCTCATTCATCTCAGAATATTATTGGCTGCAAGTGGGTATATCGGGTCAAGTAGAAAGCCGATGGCTCCATTGATCGGTTCAAGGCTTTGCTGGTTGCTAAAGGTTTTCATCAATGACCAGGAGTTGACTATTTTGAAATATATAGTCCAATTGTCAAACCCACGCCAATACGCCTTTTATTATCTCTAGCAGTGTCACTAAATTGGCATGTTACTCAGCTTGATGTGTCTAATGCATTTCTCCATGGCAATCTTGATGAAGTTGTATTCATACAGCAACCACAAGGGTTCACAACCCTAACTTTCCAAGCTTTTTTTGCAAGCTCAGAAAATCTCTCTATGGGCTTAAACAGGCTCCTAGAATGTGGCATCGATGACTCACAGACTCTCTCATTAGCCTCGGGTTTCAAGGCTTAAAATCGGATGTCTCCCTCTATTGGCTTCGTCGTGGTTCCGTCACTATTTTTTGCCTCATTTATGTTGATGACATCCTTCTCATAGGTAATGACAAGAGGTATATTTCAAATATCGTCACTAAATTGAATCGTGACTTTGCCATACGTGATCTTGGGTCGCTTGAGTATTTCCTTGGTGTTCAGGCTCAATGGGAAAATCGTGGCTCATTTTTGTGTCAATCGAAATATATATTGGATCTCCTAAGAAAGCAGAATATGTTTGGTGCTAAGGCAATTTCTACTCCCATGTGTTCCAAGGATCTTTTTATACAAGGCAACGGTGATCCATATGAAGATGTCACAAATTATAGATGTGTTCTAGGGAGTCTCCAATATCTTTCTCTGACACGGCCCTACATTTCCTTTGCGGTGAACAAATTGGATCAATTTATGCATGCTCCTAAGCAAATTCATTGGCAAGGTGTCTAGCGTATCATGCGATACCTTCATGGAACTCATAATCACAGTATTTTTCTTCACAAAAACTCTCTAGTACACTTGCATGGGTTCATTGATGCTGATTGGGCAGGCTTCCTAGATGATGGCAAATCCACACAGTTTTGCCATTTTTCTTGGATGAAATCTTATCTCTTGGAACTAAAAAAAAGTAGCATTCTGTCTCTCGGTCCTCAACTGAGGCTGAGTATCGAGCCTTAGCTACTGGAGCATCCGAGATTTGTTGGTTGCACATTCTTCTATGGGAGCTTGGTTTTTCATTACCAAGAGCTCCAAAATCTCACTGTCAATCCCATATATCACCAGAGAAGCAAGCACTTGGAGGTAGACTTTCATTTCGTTCGGGACTGTATCTCTAAAGGCTTGCTCCGCGTCTCTTACATTCCAACACAAGATCAAGTAGCCGACATACTGACAAAGTCGTCGCCTAAGGATCGCTTCACTCCATTTCGAGACAAGTTGAGCATTTGTTCACAACCATGCACAACTTGAGGGAGGGTAATAGAGTCCTCTTTAGCATACAACTGTATTTTTCTTTATAGATTTATCTCCTACTTAATTATTTATTTTCTGTATGTGAAATCTTGTACAACAAGAACTTTCTGTATATTTATTTGTGTAAACCTCTCCTAATAATGCAAGCTTTACCAATTTATTAGTTTTCACATATTGAACAAAATGTTGAGTCCTTTGTTGTTCTTAATTCATTTTGATTATTGAGTTCTTACATAGTATACTTTTTCAAATGACATACTATATATAACCGGTTTGACTTGTAAGATGAGGTGGTGAGCCATAGTTGTGATTACTTGATTAGACTCGGAACAAGGTTATTTCAGATTATTACAATTTTAAATAAAATCACATAAGAAAATACTTTTTAAAGTATGACAGAATACGTGAAGGCAATAATTTTACACCCATTAAGCACTATGCAAAGCCCACAATGAACGTAAAAGGCTTTCTAGCCCAAAATTTGGGCTTAGCCCAATAAGATATTTGATACGTAGAAAATAGACATCTTCACTGGTTTGGGCCCCCCGATGGATCCGATTCCATGGGTCGGGCTTGAACAGTCACATTTTTATTAAGCGCGAGCCCAAAATAGTTCTGTATTTGATGGGCCGGATTTGAGATGTGTATAAATTATGTAGGCTCGGCCCGATAAATATTAATTAATCTTTTCGTTTTTTAGTCCTCTTACGCATTTTACATTTTTTTTATAAAACAATGAATAAGAGTATGCATGCACTAATCTACTCTTAATCTCTTAATTTTACATAACAAACTGTGCATTTAGTATAATGAAAATAACAAGAGTAAATAAAGAATGCATATAGAATAAAGATGGAAAAGAATCATGAAATTTTGAAATTGGCTAATGTTTTGAATTTTCATATTTGACTATATAAACTATTAAAAAAACGAAGGAAGTATAATTTTATCAATTATATATTTATATTTTCTTTCCAAACTACTACATATCTAATGTTTGAAATTTAAGCCATGAGAACTGAATCTTTAAAAAAGATAAAATATTTATAATGAAAACTTCTAAGTAAAAATAATAATGAGAGTGGATGAATACTTTGAATTAAGAAAGAATAAATGATGGGGTAAGATTGTAAAATAGTACAAACTGAAAGCGTGTGCAAATGAGGCCTAGTAAATAGCTAGGTTTTAAAGGAGCTGACACCACTGTATAAAGCAAGGGGTAGGTTTAAGTATTTTAGATCACCGTCTTTTCTATCCGGCAGCCGATATCTGGAGGAATTGGAAGGGAGTTTCGTATTTTCGGAAGCTTCTGGTCTGGGTTAGACGGGAAGATCTATCGGTTTTTCTCACTCCGATCTTCCCGTCTCCACTCATGCCGTAGGCTTCCGATTATTCCTCCCTCTCCATACAGCCTCCGATCTTCATTTTCCGTCGGAGGTTATTCATCCATCCAGAGGTTTTAGCGTCTTTGATCGATATTTTACGATCTGATAAATAATTAATATATCTGTTCATTTCAGTAGTTTCCATTCTGCATCGCGTGCGTTGAGATCCATAGAAATCTGCAGAAAATTTAAAACCAGTTAGACAAAGATGATGAACAAAGAACAATTATGCTTGCAATTCATTGTTTGTTTGCTATCTATTAAGTCATTGCTTAAGCTGTTATTAGCCTTTTACAGGTTTTGAATATTTTTAAGATGATAATGAAAAAATAATTGGGAATTATTATCTCTTTCGCAAATGTATTCAACAAGTGTAATATTGTGCAGTTATTGATGTCTTTTTGGAAAATAACATGAGAGATTTTGGTTGAATTCGGCAATGACTATTAACCCCCCAAAGAAGCCTCCAGCTTCAGCTGTGTCAAAACCACAAACCACTCAAGATTTAGGATCCGGTTCTTCTCCAACCATGTACAAGTCCAGCATTTGCTTAGTTTACTTATTTTCCAACTTTTGATTAAAGTTATTAATATTAATACTGAAAATTTTATAGTAAAAAAACTTTGAGTTGTAGTAAAAGATACGAAAAATTAAAAAAGATGAATATTTTTAAACATCCGAAATTATTATGAATTTATGAAAGCTTTAGCACATTTTGAAAATTTGATGACCTGCACCACTCGTTTAACTCTAAATTAATTTCGACAGTGAAATTTTGTGACGGATTTCCAATTCGAATACAAATTAAAAAAAAATACATTTAAATTATAAAAATAACAGTAATACATAAAAGAATTGCAAGGGTGCCATAGAAATGGAGCTATTAAACAACATTTGTAGACCCCATTTTCTTAATTAATATGTATTTACCATTATTTGTGTAACAACTCATTAACTTTAAGTTAGTTATCTATATAACAATTTTTCAATTTTGGATTTGAGTAATGCAGGGTAATTTATCCAATGATGGAGCTATATACACTGCACCTGTACATCGCAGCTAGTATATAAACTAGTCCAAACAAACTCTATACTTTTATTCTCTTATTTTCTGTAAATTCAAGAAGCTTTTCTCTTCAATAATCTCTCTGCTCCAGACTCTTCTATACTGCCTTCATCAGAATTCCGGCTGCCGATATAGGTTTGTTTTCTTTAGCAAAAACTATCATATTCGACTAAATCTTGTTTCACATTCTTCCTGATTCTTTCAATTTATTTTTGGCTTGGTTTTCTGCAGATTTGCCTTCAATATGTTCACTGAAATCATCGGTTTTTTCCTTGATGTAAGCTATCGCTTGTATTTCATTA
>CATIWQ010250217.1:0-11420 GCA_949673415.1 Euphorbia schlechtendalii | reverse complement strand
GAGAACCGAACCGAAAACCAAATTATTCATATATGTGGACCAAGAACCGAACCAAATTAATTCGGTTCGGTTCGGTTCGGTCCGGTCCGATCCGGTTCGCCGGTTCGGTTCGGTTTTTTTGGTCTTTTGCTCTCCCCTAGATTAGGCGGGCGGTTGCATCCCACGAGGTTCTGTAATATAGTAATTTTATTTTTCCACATTTATTTACTATTTTATGTATGGATTTACTACTTTCCGTATGCACGCTAAATCATACTTTATAAACATGAAAAAGACTATATTTGAATATGCACAATTAAGAAACGTGGTAGATGTAATTTAATGTGATCTCATATGAAGTAAGCAACTTATTCTGAACTCAAATCTCTATGTCTTAGTGGGCCATCCCCCGGATGCTAAGCCTCACAAGACTTTAATTCCTGGAAGAGATAATCTAGGTGGCGACTCTAAACTACGAGATAGCGATTTCAGGTTTTGACCAATCAACATTGATTTCATTTTCTGTTTTAAAACTTTCAGGTCCCTTACCCGATATTTTATTTTCACAAAAACACCCTGGCGGACTGCTCCTATCATCAACTTGCTCTAGGCCCATCGCTTTCGTGTCATTCGCTCACACCCAGCCTATAGCTTTACAACCATCTCAGGCAGATTGAGCTTATCCTTGAGTAGCACTTGGGTGTCCATCCACCTGTTGTAGTAGGGTTTGGACAATTCCTTATGTCTTTTCTTGACAGCCTCGAGATGTTGTATGGTTGTCTTTAATTGAAGCCATATTGTTCTATTAGGGCCTCTGAGAGGCGCTTCTAATCATGAACTATTTTAAAGGGTAGGTTATTATACCATTCATTAGCTTGCCCTCTCAGTATAACAATAAAGAGCCTAGCCAGCATCTTACCACTGATCTTCATAGCTCTCATCACAATTTGGTATATGATCAAATCTGATCAGTGTTCTTCTTCTCCCTTATACTTCACTAATCCTGGAATTACAAATTTTTCAGGAAACCACTCATCATCATGTGCGACCAAAGGGATATGGTAGTAGTTTGGCTGGAAATTATGGAATTAGCTAGCATGAGTAGCTAAAAATTGTTACCATAGTTATGCTATTTTGGGAGGTAGATACTACGGTACTATCAGTCAGTCCCTTGCTAAATATTAAGCTAAGGATAAGTGAACGGTGTGGTCCTTAGGGTAAACTACCCCTAAGGGACTGTGGTGCCTTTAGGATTGACCATAAAGTTGGGAGCAAAAGATGTCTATGACATGATAAGATATTACGGTGGTTGGACCGTGAAATTCAAGCCTATGTTGAAGGAGGATGGGGCACTCGGATTTTGAGGGATTGCTGGTTCCAAGGCAAAGCTCTAAAGTGGTGGGATAGAACTATCTAAAGGTATGACCTATCTTGCTGGTAATTCTAGTAGATGCCAACCCGGAAGAAATAGACCTAAGCGAATCAACTACTGATCAACCTGCCCATGATCGAATTGATTTTGGGTATAAGCAATCCAGAAGGAATTTGTTTACCTTAACCTTGAATAATCATTAGCCCCAGAAGTCTGACCTGTCTGAAACTGATCGAACTGCCCTGGACCTTGACTCAATTGATTCGATGCTTAGGATAGCGGTAACCTAGTTTGATTATGGTGTTATTAGGGTTACAAGGTTCCTACACCAAATTGGAAGGTGTTAGTAGAATTTTCAAATGGGTCACTTGATGATGGAAACGTATTAGGAGCGGAGCAAAACCTCCTAGCCATTGGATGACTAGCAATGGCGGGGCCTTAGAGATTCCTAATCAGTTTTTAGTTAGAAAACCTATCTGAGGGTCAATCTTCCTACTGATGAGGATAGATATAGAATAGTAGCGCTTGAACAAACCGGTCGCTGGAAAGAAAAATGCACGCATTTGCAATCTCTTGACCCGAACTCAACTGCTGAATGGTTAAATTTTAACACCTGGCCCACTCATTTCCTCCATAAAACACTTTGAAGATTTGTTATCTCAAAACTCTGACCTAAACCAAAGATTGATCTCCAATTCGAAGCAAAATCTGAACTTGAACCCAAACACAAATCTGAACTCGAGTCTTCATTAGAATCAGTATGTGGAATACCCTCTAATGGAAAGTTCTCTTGGCAAGCCACGATGAGGAAAATCCAGACAAGGCGTGCAGTCGGCCTCTTCCAAGCATTAACTAAAGCAAACACAATCTGAAAGCTTCCTCAGATATAAAATGCATGTTTGACATACTTGATGTTATCGTGCGAAATGCATATGATGTGGCTGCATGAAAAAGGATAATATGTCATGATGTGATAAAATTCATGTTTGTCAATCCATTTAAAAAAATAGGGTTAGTGATTAGTAATAAAGACATAACTCAAATGATAATAAGACCCGTCCCATGTGGTGAGGGTTTAAGGTTGAGGGCTTAAGGTTAAGGTGACATTAATGTGATGTCGAGGGTTGTGTTTGTCAATCCACTTGGAACAAAGAGGTCAATTGCCATAATACACATGTGGTAGTAGGCTTGTGGTTGAGGTATGAATCGTGTTTTGCCAATCCATTTAGAACCAAACAAGTTAACTTCCGTGATACCCCATGTGGTAATAGGCTTGGTTTTAAAGTGTGACTTATGTTTGCCAATCCATTTAAACAAATAGGTTGATTACCATAAGAAGATGTGAAATATTTTTTAGTAGACCTAGAGAAAATATCTACGGTTTCCTTATATGAGTTTAGTCATGGATTGTTGATGTAGAAGGTTCTTGTTGCACTACAATACATGATCGCAAAATTTTGACTATACTCGTTCCGATAGGCTTAAATTCAGTAATGGTGCAAAAAACCTTGTTCCCCACTTTTCTATCGATAAGATAAAAGTTCAAAACATAAACAGGTATTGTTAATACCACTTATCAAATAGAAAAATGGTGACCACAATAAGTATATAGTTTCGATGTAGTTTTAAAAGATATCAATCCCACATGGAAGGAATTCGGTTCGAAAGATCAACTAGAGTTATGGAACAAATAAAAGTAGATAATTTGATTAGAGGGTTTGGATGATAGATGGATGAATAGATATATGTATGAATAGACTAGAGAAAATGTAAAATATATAGATATTTCCTAATGACAAGTTTAGTAGAGAAAAACATGCAAAATCATCAAAATTAATTTTTACACTAAATAACTTCAATAAATACGGTTCTATACGCCCTAATATTTAATAATTCACCACAGAGCAACACATGAGATGACTTTTCTAAATCTAGAGTAAACGAATTATGACACTTATAAGAACCTGGATAATAATAATACTTTTTTTAGTATTGGTCGCTCTTACATAGCCATATTTAGCAAGTTACAATTCCAAAAATGTTGGCTCACTAAACAGCGTTATAATCATAGATCCAATGACTATACACAATCTTGTTAACCTCAAAATCACTCTTAAAGTTAACTCGAAAGCATATAATTTGATTAATATAAATAACGCAATACGAAATACTCGTTATGACATATAGACATATCATAAATTTCAAAATAGAAAGTATAAGCAGAAAACAAAGTAAGTTGTAAGGTATGCAAGTTAAAGCTAAAGTTGATCAAACCGTATCCACTCTTTATTGGGAGTCGTCAATTCTCGCAATTCCTGCGTCTATTTTCAATTCAGTCTCGACTCGTACAGAACCTCCACTAGGATGCTATTCTTTGTGAAAATTGAACAAAAGAATGTTGAAGAATGAAAACTTTTATTGATAAGTGCTTTGCAATAGTTTCAAGTCCACGTATCAAATCACCATGTAAAGTTGTCAATGGCATTGGTTACTAATTCATGCTTGCTTGGCTGTTTTTCTGTGCTAGGATTGGGTTTGAGTTTCTTTCCCTCTATTTTTTTACTTTGACTTGAGAAGTATCATTCTGCTGATCAATAAAGTGATGTGAGGCTATGTTTCTATGTTTTTGGATTGACTTTGCTTGGTTGTGGAAGTGTCATAGTTATTATGGTACGAATACTTAGATATACATGTCTATGTATAAATAATTTATTAAGTTGTGACGAATTATGCAAGTTGTTTTATTTTTCTTTAATATTGACTTTACTTTAAGTCTATAAATAAAGTTTCATGTTTCAGAAGCTCTGAAGTGATTTGAACTCTAATTGACCCATGATAATGGCACTTCTTTACTAGATAAAAGGAAGAACAAATGGTTTTATAAAAATTCAGTTAAAGGCATTTTAATAGCTATGCGCCGTATTTTCCTCTACGGATTTCATAGTAAATATTGCTTTAAATTTCTAATATTCCGAGTCAATAACTTTGCTCAGATGTTGTATGCAATGTGTTAACTTTCTGATTGTTTACTGAAGCTAGTTCAATACTCACAAAAGAAGGGTGAGGTAATGCAACAATTGCATACAATAACTTTCATTACAATAACTTTCATACTGATTTTCATCACCGACAACTGCTTACACTTAGCCTCTTATATCTGTGTATATATAATTTATTAAGTTGTGACGAATTATGCAAGTTGTTTTTTTGTTTAATATTGACCCATGATAATGGCACTTCTTGACAAAATTAAAGGATGAACAAATGGTTTCCTTAGTATTACATGGAGGAATCCAATGTTATAGCGGTTGAGCCTTTCAAGGACTGCCCTTTCATAGCAGGGTTCCTTTCAATCCAAAATTAAAGAATTAATATAAAAATACAAAAGAGAATAAAAAAAAGTTAAGAAGAGTAATGGGGATGGTTTTTTATTAAGAATTGACCCAATTAAGGAGTAATGGGGACGGTTCTTAAATAAGAACCATCTGTATTGCTCTTTGGGGACGGTTCTTTATTAAGAACCGTCCGTATTTCTCTCTACATTGGTCTAGCTTACAGCATTCCAAACGGTTCTTTTAAAAGAACCGTCCACAATGCTCCTTATTCCGGACGGTTTAGAACCGTCCATAAAAGTGATTGATCAATCGCGTCGCGGCTTGTGCGGATGATTCAAAACCGTCCAGAAAAGCTGAAAATAACCATCTGGAAAAGCCATTTCTACACAAATGTGTGTCCATTGGTGAAGGGTTGCACCACTTCAATATGATTGGATGCAAAGATTCATCCTCATCCATAATAGAAAGGCACCTTTTTAGAATTGGTTGACTTCCACATGGTGTCTTTTCAGTTGGCGGTTGATGGCGGTTGATTGTTATTATCTGATGGTTAGTAGTATAAAAGAGGTAACCAATAACCGTCACAAGTTGCGAGCATGAATCACATGTCACGATCATGAATAATGATTTGTAACTTTCTACTTATGAAGAGTAACAAGTCGCGACTGCAAATGGGAGTCATGATCTTGACATGTCTTTTTCTTCATGTTTCTTCTTTGCAACTTTACCAATCTTTGACAACTCCGATCCTAAGCCAAATACTTATGTTACACGCATCTTTTTGCACCTTTTTCACTCTTTTTACATAGAATTCCACTTTTGCTCATTTAATTCCCAAGATTCACCTAGTTTCTGCATTTTCATAAAAAATAACTACATACCATGTGAAATCTTTTATATGAAGTATAAAATGAAACAAAACCATATCGTTTTATGATTAAAATTATCAAGATAATAAGTGTAATTATACACTTATCACACCCCCACACTTAACTTTTTCCTTGTCCTCAAGGTAAAATCAACATAAGTGTATAAAATAGTAATTCAAATTCATACCTTATTTGGCGAAAGACTATCATAGTGAGTACGACGTTCCCACGTTGCATAAAATTCAACTCAAAGTTCGAAATTTCCCAGAAATTAGTAATGTGCAATTTATCTAGCTTAGTTGCATACCTTTGCTCTTAATGGAGGGTCAAACGAATTGTGTCTTCATATAAGTGTTATATGCTTACTCGAATATTTCCTTCTCTCAAGTATAGTATAAAGCATAAAGGACAAAGGGAGCATACTTTAGAAAGCTTGATCTCAAGGCATTTTTAGGTAACCTAGGATGCTAAAAACACTCTTTGTGGTTACATTTTATTCTCCACATCACTTTCTCTCATTTTTTTTCTTTTTAGCATATGTTTTTGAAGTACAAATTCATACTTTGCACCCATTTTTCATGTTATGCTATTTTTTTCTTTTTTCACTCATTGAATGGTTGTAGTTTCTGCTTCGTACCATTCCTCACCTTTTGCATAACTCATTGGTTATCCTATCTTTCTTTTGATTCTTCTCTTAATACCCTCATCCTTTATTAATCACTTTCAAAGTATTATGGCTATAGTTTCCCAACACTTTAAACACACTCAATACTTATAAGACGTATTCGAGAATAGCATATAAAACTCATAGTAAGAACATTACTAGATATTACTCCACTTAAAATTTATCGGTAGCATTAAACTAAAACTAAATAACTTATACTAATTCATGTTGCATTGAAATATATATCAAAACTTACTTGGAATTTTTCTCTTGAATGTTACTCAGAACTCATCCTTGTCAAATGCTAAATGTTGTGCCAAAACACTCACACTCTCAATGTGCGCTCAAACTCGAAACATTTTGTTCGAAATTTGCACTAACATGAAACTTGTAATACTAACACTCATAATAACCTTGGAACGTATATCGGTATAGTATATGTATGGATAGAGTATAAATAACACAAAATCAAGAAAATTATCATATTCTTCAATTTTTTTAATTTTATTTATTTTTTCATGCTTCAAATCATTATATTTCGGATTCAAAAGACACCAAACTTTCTCCCGAACTACGCATACTTGGCATGCACATGCTAGAAAGAAAACTCAATGAATAAGCAAGAAAAATATGTTATTAACAAATATAAATACTTAAAACTAAAAATAAAAAGAAATCTAATTGACATATAATATAAATATAATTGCCCATTCATTGGAAATTTGATCTCTACAATGCACTTGCCTTACCCCGGCAATGGTGCAAAAAACTTGATCGCAAGATTTTGACTATACTTGATCTGATAGGCTTAAATTCGGTAACGGTGCCAAAAACCTTGTTCCCCACTTTCCTACTAATAAGATAAAAGTTTAAAACATGAACAGGTGTTGTCAATGCTGCTTATCAAATAGAAAAATGGTGACCACTGCAAGTATACAGTTTCAATGTAGTTTTAAAAAATATCGATACCACAGGGAAAGACTTTGGTTTCAAAGACTAACTAGAGTTACGGAACAAACAAAAGTAGATAATTTGATTAGAGGATTTGGATGCTAGACGGATGAATAGATAGATTTATGAACAGACTAGAGAATATGTAAAATATATAGATATTTCCGAAAAACAAGTTTAGTAGAGAAAAACATGCAAAATCATCAAGAGCATTTTGTACACTAAATAGCTTCAACAAATACAGTTCTAAACACTCTAATATTCAATAATTCCCCACAAAACAATACATAAGATTACTTCTCTAAATCTAGGATAAACGAATTATGACACTTATAAGAACCTGGATAACAATAATACTATGCTTAGTATGGGTCGCTCTCACATAGCCATAATTAGCAAATTACCATTCTAAAATTTTTGGCTCACTAAATTGTGTTATAATCACAGATCCAGTGATTATACACAATCTTGTTTACCCTAAAAATACTCTTAAAGTTAACTCGAAAGCATATATCTTGATTTATATAAATTACACAATACGAAATACTCGTTATGACACATAGACATATCATAAATTTCAAAATAGAAATTATAAGCAGAAAACAAAGTAAAGTTTTAAGGAATGCCAGTGAAAGCTAAAGTTGATCAAACCATATCCACTCTTTAATGGGAATCGTCAATTCTCGCAATTCCTGCGTCTACTTTGAATTCAGTGTCGACTCGTACAGAACCTCCTCTAGGATACCATTCTTTTTTAATATCGACCAACGAATGTTGAAGAATGAAAAATTTTATTGATAAGTGCTTTGTAATTACACTCATACAACAAACGCTCGAATTTGTGTAGTAATATAGTGATCGAAATAAGAATCAAATCACTTATACATTTTTCTCACTAAGACTTTCAACGTAGAAAAATCTAGATATTTTCACTCTCTATCTATACACGCATACTATCATTTAATGCCTACTACTCATGCCATACCATGTGTGTCACCATGACACAAAATTGGTTGGATGTGAACCCAATTTATTGAGTATGAAGGGTTATGTCTATCAAAACGAAGAATCGTATTCATTGGCAAAGGGCCGCATCACTTCAATATGATTAGATGCAAAGATTCATCTTCATCCACAATGGAAAGGCACCTTTTCATGATTGGTTGACTTCCAAAAGGTGTCTTTTCGGTTGGCAGTTGATGGCAGTTGATCGTTATTATCAGGCAGTTGGTAGTTTAAAAGAGGTAACCAATAACCGTCATAAGTCATGAGCGTGAATCACATATCACGATCGTGAATAATGATTTGTAACTTTCTACTTATAAAGAGCAACAAGTCACGACCGCAAATGGGTGGCACGATCTTGACATGTCTTTTTCTTCATGTTTCTTCTTTGCAACTTTACCAGTCTTTGACAACTCCGATCCTAAGCCAAATACTTATTATGTTCCATGCATCTTTTTGCACCTTTTTCACTCTTTTTACATAGAATTCCACTTTTGATCATTTAATTCCAAAGATTCACCTAGTTTCTGCATTTGCATAAAAAACAACTACATACCATGTGAAATCTTTTATATGAAGTATAAAATAAAACAAAATCATATCGTTTTATGATTAAAATTATCAAGATAATAAGTGTAATTATACACTTATCATAACCCCACACTTAACTTTTGCCTTGTCCTTAAGGTAAAATCAACATAAGTGAATAAAATAGTAATTCAAGTTCGTACCTTATTTGGCGAAAGACTATTGTAGTGAGTACGACGTTGCCACATTGCATAAAATTCAACTTAATGTTCAAAATTTCCTAGAAATTAGTAATGTGCAATTTATCTGGCTTAGTTGCATACCTTTGCTCTTAATGGAGGGTCAAACGAATTGTGTCTTCATATATGTGTTATATGCTTACTCGTAAATTTCCTTCTCTCAAGTATACTATAAAGCATAAAGGACAAAGGGAGCATACTGTACAGAGTTTGATCTCAAGGTATTTTTAGGTAACCTAGGATGCTAAAAACACTGTTTGTGGTTACATTTTATGCTCCACACCACTTTTTCTCATTTTTTTTTCTTTTTAGCATATGTTTTTGAAGTACAAATTCATACTTTGCACCCATTTTTCATGCTATGCTATTTTTTCTTTTTTCACTCATTGAATGGTTACAGTTTCTGCTCCGTACCATTCCTCACCTTTTGCATAACTCATTGTTTATCCTCTCTTTCTTTTGATTCTTCTCTTAATACCCTCATCCTTTATTAATCACTTTCAAAGTATTATGGCTATAGTTTCCCAACACTTTAAACACACTCAATACTTATAAGATGTATTCGAGAATAGCATATAAAACTCATAGTAAGAACACTACTAGATATTACTCCACTTAAAACTTATCGGTAACATTAAACTAAAACTATATAACCTATACTAATTCATGTTGCATTGAAATATATATCAAAACTTATTTCAAATTTTTCTCTTGAATGTTACTCACAACTCATCCTTGCTAAATGCTAAATGTTGTGCCAAAACACTCACACTCTCAATGTGCACTCAAACTCGAAACATTTTGTTTTAAATTTGCACTAACATGAAACTTGTAATACTAACACTTATAATAACACTAGTGCAAAAAGAGCTTATAGGGTTGCACTATTTGCAAGTCTTGTTGATGAAACCGTTGGGGAAAATGTGAATGGAAATGACTTTGGGGTTATTGCGGACGGTTGTTACATAACAACCGTCCGCAATAACAAATCAAGGCATTGCGGATGGTTGTTGTTTACCAACCGTCCGGAATGCCTTCCATCAAAATTAGTCATTTCTTGCTAAATTGAGTATTCCGAACGGTTATTTTGTAACAACTGTCCAGAATACTTAGTTATATTGCGGAATACTAAATTGAGTATTCCGGACGGTTATTTCATAACAACCATCCGGAATACTCTGAATGATTAATACGGATGGTTCTAAATAAAGAACCATCTGTATTGCTCAAATTCTTGCTTAATATTCCACCCATTTAATACTGTATTGAGCAATACGGATGGTTCATATATAAGAACCGTCCGTATTGCTCAAATTTTAAATTATGGCATTGAGCAGTACGGACGGTTTAAATATAAGAATCGTCTGTATTGCTTGGAAACCTAATCTTCAATCTCACCTCTTCTACTCCTCTCAACGCCTCTAGTGTTCTCCTTTCTCACAGCCGCTCTCAACGCCTTCGCCTTGCACTCTTCCTCGATAGATAATTTCTTCGATTTTATTCTTTTTTTCTCATCTTTGTACTCAATGTCTATCATCGTTTATGTAGATGAAGTATGGTCCGATCACTTGAAGGATTTCGAAGATAAATACGTATTCTTGTATTCGAATCCCAACTACGGTAAGAAGGTGGTTTCCGGGTTTTTGGTAATTAGTGATACGTTTTCATTTAAATGTTGTGGCTAATAACGATCCAGATCAACTCGATTTAGAAATTTCATAGGGTTATTTTTCCCCTTTTTTGTATTCGTTTTGGATTAGGGGATTTTCATCATTAAATACGTATCCTTTTGGTAATCAGGATTAGTTATATGCTTATACATTTTGGATTTTCTGTTTGCTTGTTTTGATGCGATAGACACAGGTAGAAAGTTGTTAGGCTTGTGACGGTTTTAATTTTCTCTAGAAACAAATAGGGTTAGTTTTTATTAGCATGGCAAGATAAAAAAGGGGATTGGATTTGAGTTCTGGTGATGGTGGTCATCAGCCTGATATGGAGCGAC
This sequence comes from Euphorbia schlechtendalii, assembly GCA_949673415.1. Lineage (NCBI taxonomy): Eukaryota > Viridiplantae > Streptophyta > Magnoliopsida > Malpighiales > Euphorbiaceae > Euphorbia > Euphorbia schlechtendalii. The sequence continues at coordinate 476 of CATIWQ010250217.1, read as the reverse complement.
CTGCTTTAGCCAGGTAAAGTTTGCTCCGTTATATTAATTTGAAATTTGATTTAGGCGTTTTGATTTTTTTGGTTGTCTTTTGACTAATTGAATGTAGTTTTATTGTTAATTCAGTTATTTGTTTCAGTTAATTATTTGTATCTATGACTTAATTTGGGTTGAAAATTGAAATCGCACCATAGAACATTCTTAATTCAAACCTGCTGGTCTGACCTTTTGGAGCCAATATTTTAGGCTAAGACTCTTAATCCCCTTCTGATAGATTTTAAATTACAAATCCTTGCATCATGAGTATCTCATAATGGCAAATCACTTTCTCATACATCTCTCACTCATGAGAATTCTACAATCCTACACATTTACTAATGAAAAGAAAATTATTTTCAACATTTATGATGCATGACGATCCTGTCCTTTATGTTGATTTCAGTCAACACTCTGAGATGATTGCTTTTGGTTCCCAAGATGGAAAAATC
>CATIWQ010250193.1:0-22119 GCA_949673415.1 Euphorbia schlechtendalii | reverse complement strand
AGATAAATAAAAGTTCCATTAACAGTAATGGTTACTTGATAATAATGAATTTTTTTGGGGGACAGTACATGGAAAACATACGCAACTCATGCTTGTAGAGTTGCCATGTCTAACCATTAGTGATATAGGTTGAATTTTAATTAATTTTTGGCCAAAAAAAGACAATATTTGTACAAATTCAAGTATTTTGAATTTGAAACTTAAGAGCTGAAATGGAATCAAACAGATAAGGTTCACCCAATTTCATCACGAGAATCCACAAAACACACAAATGGCCTCTAAAAGGGAACGAGAAGAAAACTGTGTGAGCAATGAACTTGAAAACCTGAACTGTTTAAAACAGAACTATTTGCTACATTAACATTCATATAACAAAACGAAAACAACAAGGTAGACAAATAGATGACCACAATATGTATCTTCGTTTTATGAAATTAAAAGAGAAAACTGAAAGTAGCATGTTATTTAGACATCAAATTAAAGCTCAAATCGTGTTCATTACAAATGGCTTTGATTCCAGAACACTTGTCCGCACAAATGACTAGCAGTGGATAAGAAGTACAACTAAGCCATGATGCTAAATGTAGAAACTAGAAAGTCATTCAAAAAATTATTTGAGAAACTTGTATGTTAATGGCGAAAGTATAGCAAATTTTACTGCCTGCGTGAAGTAAGAGAAGAAATTACAGAACTAAATGTCTCGTCAACAGCTTTGTTCCACATTAGAGCAAACTGAGAGCGGAATTCTTTTCCAAATATAGGTTCTTTCAACTGGATCAAGTTCAAACATAAACACTATCAGTACAGCACAGCACACGACTCTTTCATAAAGTTCAACTTCTGCTGTGCTTCACATATAAATGAAAAAATTATTGATGAATGGTTCACCACTACTAAGAGTCTAAGCCAATGACACGCCGAATCAAGCACACAAGCTAATAATAACTTTGAAATCGGGAGCGAGGAAAGTGAAATAACATATGGGATAATTGGAGAGATATCTTTGAGTGGAAAGAAGAAAACATCAGTAATTTTTTTTGTTCGAGCAAACCAGATATATTTATGCTTATAGCTTGAGTGCCTACATTTTGTCTCCTTTCTTCATAGAATTATACGAATTCTCATCATATGAATCATGTTTTGTCAATCTCACAAGGTAACCCATTGCTCTCTTTTTCCCTCAAACCAGCTCTAAAAAAACCAATTTTAGCTTGCCCATTTCTGAGGGGTCAAGTTCTAAGAAATGTATTGCACGGCTACATATATTCAATATTCCATACTCTACAGAATGAATTGAACATCTAGGCAACAAATTGATCAAGGAAGCGATCAAATTAACCTTTTTTTACTCATACGTTTATCGGTAATAATCGAGATATATGCACAGAACAATTTCAACATTAAACAAATATTAACATTGAATAAGAGAAAATAATAAAGCACATAATTGTAAAGGACTTGAATACTTAAGCAGCAAATGAAATGGATGAAATTCTAGGGTTTCAGGCAAAAACAAAAAATGCAGAAAAGGAGAATAGAAGCGAAACCTGGGATAGGGCATGTGATTGAGAAGGATAATCAGAAATAGAGTCATAAATTCGTCTCCTATGATCGAAAACAATATAACCGACGAAAGCACTCCCCATCGCAGCTCCGAGCAGACGCTCCTGAAAATTTGCAACAGCACGCAAAAAGAGCAATCATGTTTCAATATGCATAGAACATGACGGAAAAGTAGCGGTACGGTAAATACCTGAGCAAGAATGCTTATCATGGTGTTCTACTGGATTTCGACGGAATATTTTTTCTATTGCTATTAGAGAGACGATCACTGATGTTTTTTACTACATAGAAACGAATTTTTCAAAATGATTCATTAATACATTGGGCCTGAGTTGGCATACGGCACCTGCTTTCTCCGGTTGGTTTTTTTTTTTTTTTTTTAAAATTTCATTTTCAAGTTTTTGCTATAAGTAACCGAGTTGATTTTGAAAAAAATAAGTTAGACAATTCCTGATTATATAATATGAAGGATTAAAATGTGTTGTTTAAAATTAAAATATATAATTCTATTAAAAATTTGTGAAAACAACTTATCAGGATAGCAGCTTGAAAAGCAATACCAAACGGGTTGTAAATTTGTTTGAGGCCCAAAGTAATCTTTTGTTTCTCTTCAGTTTACATTATCAACCTTTGGCAACACACATACTAAGATGAAAATTGAATAAAAGTTTCTATACGAACGAGATTGTTTTTAGAATTAAACAAAAATTGATTGCAGTGGCTACTACGTAAACGATCAACTTTTATTCAAGTTCAACCAATTAGCTTTACTTCAAATTGTGGCCTACTCAAAACCATGTGGCAATAATCAAATTTTCATCCCTTCAAGAACTTAAAAGTGCTTTTACAAGGAAAAGTTTAGCCTTTCGTGAATTATACTGATGCAATGTGAGCAATTGTTTATAGGCTTTTTTAAAATACTAAAGTGTTCACTTTACCATCCAGAGATTGTTAAGTTAACCCATTTCTTTGGAGTGCCAAATTTTGTGGAAAAATATTCATTTTAATTTATTTTGTCCAATTGTATTGTTTGGAAATAAAATCATTGAAAGAAATAAGTCCATCTAAGAATTGAATTTCTTGCAAAGAAATTATGCAAATATGACATTATTTTGAAGGAATTTTATTTGGTTTGAGTTTTTTAATATTGTTTTTTTATCTTATTGCCCCTTATATTTTAAACATTTGAAAGAGATTTTATTTTTTGTGAACTTTATTAATAATATTAATGTGGTTTTTGTATTTTGTCTATACATTATTAGTTTAGGAAATTTGTTAAATAAATTCATTAAAAATTAATTGAATCATTCCATAAAAATGAAACTTACATTGATAAATTAAAGTGAGAAAATCATTGAATTGAATTAAATAAAAATAATGTGAGAAAATCAATTAATTTGAATTCTATAAAAAGAATAGAGTTATTTCTTTTTTTTAAGAATAGACTTTCAAACATAGTATAGAACCTGGAAAAGAGAAATTATATATACAATTCTACATATTGAATAAACTTCAATAAGTGTGAACATCTAATAATTAACCCAAAAAATCTTAATCGTGAAGAGTTAAAAATTTAGACGATACAGTTTACATAATGTCTAACCTCAATTTTTTTTTATTCAATCTCTAAACTCAACTTCAAAAAATTTTTATTTTTTAGTTTGTTGGTTTTCACTTTTAAATACTTGTATTATAACTCTTTACTTTGAATTTGAGATTGCAAGTGTTATAATTATTGGTAATTTAAAATTATAAAAGGAAAATAATTATATGATTAGATTTTTTTACATTTGAGCCATAATTAAGAACAATATTATCCTTTGAAATTTCATTCCATAATTTTAACCATTGGCAATCAAAACTGAAGAATTATATAATCAAATTGAACTATAAATAAGAAAATAATATTTAATATTAAAAAATAAAACCCCTAAACTGGCTGAAATCGGCACAAAGAGTGCCCCTAAATTATAGCAGTATATATAGAAAAAAAATTGCATTAAATTAAATTTTTCGTTTAAAATTAACAATTTATAACTGTTTCAAAAAAACGAAACGACATCGTATTGGAGCTGACTTTGAGCTTCTTTGACCAGTTTGTCACCACCTTCAAAATCAGATCTCACTCCATTCCACACTCCGCTGGTTGCCATTTTCCAGGGTCCCAACAATGTCGGCTCGCTTCATTCTTCTTCTATCCCTCTCTACTCTCCTCCTCTTCTCCCTACTCTCTCCGTCTCTTTCCAAATCTCCCGACGCCAAAATACCTGACTCCGACGACGACGAAGATCTCAGCTTCCTCGAAGAGGAAACCGATCAAAGCACCGCCGTCCCTCCCTACCCTGACTCCGACCAATTCGATGAGGATGACATTGACACCGAAGACTTCGAAAACTACTCCGATTTCGACGATTTCGAGTCTGGTTCCTACAAGGAGCCCGAGATCGATGATAAGGACGTCGTCGTTTTGAAGGAAGGGAATTTCAGCGACTTTATTGATAATCATAAGTACGTCATGGTTGAATTTTATGCTCCTTGGTGTGGTCACTGCCAAGCTCTAGCTCCGGAATATGCGGCGGCAGCTACGGAGTTGAAGGGGGAGGATGTGGTGTTGGCTAAAGTTGATGCTACCGAGGAGAGTGAATTGGCGCAGGAATATGATGTTCAAGGGTTTCCTACTGTATACTTCTTTGTTGATGGAGTCCACAAGCCGTATCCTGGACAGAGGACCAAGTGAGTCGGTGTTAGGTTTTGGTAATTCAGCTTTGGTTTTGCGGGGAATCTGCGTATTGAAATAAGTTTTATTGTGCTATTTGCAATTTTGTTATGTGATGATTTTCAGGGATGCCATTGTTACCTGGATCAAGAAGAAAACTGGACCTGGTGTACAAAACATAACTACTCTGGATGACGCTGAACGCATTTTGACGGCCGAGAATAAAGTTGTTCTAGGTTACCTCAATTCCTTGGTGGTATGTTTTTGTCTTAGTCCCTTGTAATTTCTTATGGATGTTAAATTATGATTGTATATATGAAAAGTAGTCATAGTTTTCATCATAGTATTAACTGTGAAATTGTATTGCAGGAAGTACACGTTTTTTTCTCGAGTTGTTTATGTTTCTATGAAAACTTGCCTTAATCTGTTTAACATCCAGAGGCTACAAGTTACTACCATGAAAAAGAATTTTTTTTCCCAGTTGTTTTTGACTTTTTACTAGAAAAATTCCTAAATCTGTTTAACATTTAGAGAGCCATAAATTACAACCATCAAATACCATACGAGTTAGTTTTACATTTATGGACCTGTCAATTTTGATCTTGCCTTTGGTCCTATGCAAATCCTTGCTCTTCATGCTAATTCTTGAATCAGAAGGATATTGAGATTATAAGATTAGCAGTATCCTCATGGTTTAACTACTAATTTATTTATTTTCCTCCTTGATCTAATTATAAACAATAGGGTCCTGATAGTGAGGAGCTTGCTGCTGCATCAAGACTAGAAGATGACATCAACTTCTACCAAACTGTTAATTCTGATGTGGCAAAGCTTTTCCACCTTGATCCTGAAGTTAAACGCCCTGCCTTAGTCTTGGTTAAAAAGGAGGCCGAGAAATTGAATTTCTTTGGTTGGTATTTCGTAACGTGTTTTGGTTTGAGCTCAAATTTGAATTTTCCATGAGTGGTTGTTGGTTAGAATAATTCACTGCTGTGCAGATGGCAAGTTTTCCAAGTCTGAGATAGCGGAGTTTGTGTTTGCCAACAAGCTTCCTCTGGTAAATATTTTTACTAGAGAAAGTGCTCCTATAATTTTTGAGAATCCAATCAAGAAACAGGTAAACTTCCTTATAACTTCTCTATACATGTAAATCCAATGCTCACATCAACAATAACAGCTGGTTGAAATTAATTGTCTCTAATGTTTGCTCTCAGCTGTTGCTCTTTGCAAATTCAAATGATTCAGAGAAAGTTCTCCCCGTATTTCAAGAAGGAGCTAAACTTTTCAAAGGAAAGGTAATTCCAATATCATGCTTTGGATGTCTTATTAATACTCTTGACTATTAAATAATATATTCCTGCAAGATTTTTTAAGCAGCCATCCCTGACAAAGTGCATGGTAGCTCACTGATTGAATGCACCTGCACCATTGTTGGATGGGGCTAAGCAATCTACCTTTGAAACCTAAAATTTTACCTAATTAATCAACCTTTTTTTTGCTCCCTAAAAAGGAGACGTACATCTATGAATATGAGGGAATGTTGATACATTTCTGGTTAAATGCAGCTTATCTTTGTCTTTGTTGAATTGGATAATGAAGAAGTTGGGAAGCCTGTTGCTGATTATTTTGGTATCAGTGGAGAATCTCCTAAAGTAATTCATCTCATCTTCTTTATGTGCAGAATTGTAGATACTGTTGTTTCAGGGTTTTATATGTAGAGTGCAATTGATACCTTTATGTCATCCTCTTCTACATAGGTTCTTGCTTACACTGGAAATGAAGATGGCAAGAAATTTGTGTTCGATGGGGAAATTAACTTGGATAAGCTAAAGGTAACCATCTTTCTGTCTATCTCAATGTGTAGTGCTAATGTTGATTGATTCATATTTTTCCTTTTATCTCCTTTTAATATTAAAATTTGCATGCCTTATTATCCCTTATTATCCCTTATTTCCATTTCTCCATCCTACAGGTTTTTGGAGAAGATTTTCTTGAGGACAAGCTTAAGCCTTTCTTGAAATCAGACCCAATTCCTGAAACTGTGAGTTGCTAAATGTTTTTTTGCCAGATAATTTAGAGCACTTCATATTCTGACTCAGCATTCGGACTTTTTTTGGCTTAGAATGATGGTGATGTCAAAATCGTTGTTGGGAACAACTTCGATGAGATTGTTCTAGATGAATCTAAGGATGTTCTCCTTGAGGTAAGAATTATACTTATGTTCTAATTTGTCATGATGCAATAATGCTCGTTGTAATCTATCTACCTTATGTGCGCCAGATATATGCACCATGGTGTGGACATTGCCAAGCTCTAGAGCCAACATATAACAAGCTTGCTAAACATTTGCGACACATTGATTCTCTAGTTATCGCTAAGATGGATGGAACAACAAACGAGCATCCTAGAGCGAAGGTACTTGCAAAATAGATAAATAATTTAACTCGATAATCGATCATTTTGTTCAAAAGTTTGGAATTTTAGTGTATTTAGTCTGGTTTATTCAGATCATGGTAAAAAAACATTGTTCAATGCACATTCCACAGAAAGGATTTAGTTTTGGACAAAAGTTTGAAGTTCCATTTTTTTGCTTTTTTATGGGAGAAACAATAAAGTCACAGTAACTGTTTCTACCAAATTTGCATCTTGAACTTGTACTTCTAGAAAATTTGACCTAATTAAAACATGTGTGGTCATTCAAATAAAGGCATACTTGAGTTAAGTTCTCGAAATTTACAAGTCTTAAGGCGTAAATTCGCATTTTTTTACCTAAATGCCATACTATTTCTGTGGCAACCTTGAAAATAAAAGGTCATTTATTTTCCTTCGCAGAGTGATGGGTTCCCGACCATTCTCTTCTTCCCAGCTGGGAACAAGAGCTTCGATCCAGTAAGTAACTTCCTAAAAACTGCAACCTTTTGTTTCCTTGTCTTAGCATGTAAATTTATATGAATTTACTGCCGTAATTTATTTTTTATACATGGATGGAACAGATTACAGTAGACACTGATCGGACGGTGGTAGCATTTTACAAGTTCATAAAAAAACACTCATCCATTCCCTTTAAGCTTCAGAAACCAGCAAAACCCGAGAGTCCTTCTGATGCGAAAGAGAACGACAAGAGTAGCAGTGAGAATGTGAAGGATGAATTGTGAGGAACAAACAAGTTATATTTCTTGTGCAGTAAGCTAATTTATGTATCTTCTGTGTTATCAAACTTAGGATATAAGAGCACGGAGGGAGAATATATAATCCAAAACCAGCTACATATGACCCCACCCAATATTGATAGGGGGAATGAAGAAAAAGAAAGTTCTCCAGGTGAAGTAGAAAGAACGTAAAAGTACTAGTTAACATTTTGTTACTGGGCGGAGTTTGGTATGGCTCATTTTGTGAAGCTGTTTGCTGATTAGTATTTAGTTTTCAAAATTATAAAAAAAGAGCTTAATGCATGCCCCCTGAACTTGTTCAAAAAAAGCTGTTGTTACTTTAAACTTTCAAATGTGATAGATAGCTCCCTGTACTTGTCTAAAATGTATCACTTTACCGCATCTTAAAAATATCGACTTTAAGAACAAGAAGATGAACACGACTGGTCAAGAATCAATATAATATTATGATTAATTGAAGAAAAATTTAGAATAGATATTAAGTTTTGAAAAAAATGAAGAATATATATTAGGGATTTTGAATAGTAAGAATTAGAATGTTAGGGATTTTTTTTATTCATTTTCTATTCTATTAACATATTTTACGTGCATGTATTTTGATGGTCATTTACATAGCAAGTCAAGTTAGCAAAAGAGGGTAAAGTGACGCGTTTTAGACAAGTATAGGGGTTATCTGTCACATTTTAAAATTCAGGGTGGTAATAGCACTTTTTGAACAAGTTCAGGGGGTGTAGATGCATTAAACCTAAAAAAAGTAATGCTAAGTGTAATGGTAACATTGTAAAATTCGTAGCACCAGTTTCAGGTAAATAATTATAACCTTCTTAAGTTTGACATAATACACTAGTACATCTTTATGTTTTTAAAAATTAATTTTTGTCACCCTATATTTTGCAATTTCCCATTACTATCATACTCTATATATAATTGAATTTTCTCTTTTAAATATAACGATGTTGCATATACTTTTTTGACAATATTTGTTTAACTGGTTATCACATCTACAAACTTTGTAATGTATTTTATGAATTAATTGTTTTTTTACTTTTGCACATTTTATAATGTTTTTATTTTATGATTGCATTAGAAAAATGTTTTTATCTTATGGTTGCATTAGAAAAAACAAGCATAAAATAGACAAATTAAAAGAAAATTGAATATCAAACTATCACAAGTGACAGTGGTTTTGTTATAAATGTACATATCGGTAAATTTTAATAAAATAACGACATAGTAACATATAAAGGGACATAACAATATGATAAAAGTAAAGTATGAGGATATACTAATGTGAAAATGTAAAACATAGGGAGATATAAATTAATTTTTAAAAATTCAGGAAGGTACTAGTGTTTTATGTTAAACTTGAGGGATACATCTCTATATTTTGACAAATACACTACCACATCCCTATGTTATGAAAAATAATTATAACCTCCATACATTTTGCGTTTTTCATACTATAACATCCCTGCATCTTTGTTGGGTATGTTTAGATTTATTTTGAGGTATGCAATAATAAAAAGTACATAGTTTTGACAATTTGTAAGACATTTTTGTAATTTTCAATATATAATTTTATAAGATAAATTAACAATAAATAACTTTTTAAGCAATTTTAGTTCATAACATATTAGAATATGATATATAAAACCAATTTTTGTTCATAAGCATATATTATGTTTAAAAATTTGATACAAAATGAGACAATACCAAATACAAGGAGGTTGTAGTAAGGAAAAAACGTAAGGAGGTATAAATTACTTTTCAAAACATAGGAATATATTAGTGTATTTGTTCAAAACATAAGAAGATTATAATTATTTACTCTTGTTGAAAAGCTCTGGAAATTAAAAGTCAAAATGTTGTCTAATGTCAAAATCTTTTTATTATATTAAAAATTTGTTAGTAAATTTTTTTTATAACAAATTTAACAGCGATCTCAAATAGGTTCATAATCTAACGCCTGAAAATCATATTATTGGTTCTTCAAATAAATAAGGATTCATACTTGCGTTGATTTGATAATAACATGTAGAAGTATTAATTGATAGGAGATTAAATTGATAAAATGGTCAACTTGAAACAAACCGGAGAAAACAAAACTTGGTAGTGAAAGATCACTTTTTTAAAAGTCTCCTAGGCTCCATCTATGCGGTATTTTGAGCCACCAACTATGTTTATTGTCTAAACCTTGCCGATCAACGTCTAAATCCTCCTAAGCCTCGATTAATCCCCGCCTAGTTCCTGATTAAAATTCTGGTGAAGATACTCGCATGCTATTGCTGGCAAATACAAAATATGCTATTTGAAATCACTTATAAATTTATAATTAGCTTCTATTTAACAAAACCTTTACGTGAGATATCTTTTGTATAAAAAAATCTCAACTATAACAAATTAATTTGCTTAAACAATAAAGATAGAAAATATTAAAAGCGTGATGGCATTTTTATTTATAATTGTATGTAGTTTGAGCTGTTGCAAACTCTATTTTGTTAAGCTGTAACGCATTGAACAGAAACTGTGGTTAACACATTTTTCTTATCTTATTTTTTATTTATAAAGTTAATTTTTTCTTCCTTTCAATTTGTATAAAGTTGTCAGTGAAATTGATGGTTGAAGTAATATAACAAGTATAACGTACTTAACCCAAATTAACATGTGAATCCATGTGCCCTGCAATAGGCTTCTGTGATTAAGACAATTTATTATAGACACAATTTTAAAAATTAAAGGTTTGCATTGCAAATTCCACGTATTTCGTTAAGATTTGGAAAAGGGCCAAAAGGCATACACAAATTTAAAAAATAAGGAATTGTAATTCCTATTTATTACATTCAAACACAAAATCTGAATTTACAAATGAATTCCGCAAAATTGTTCATCTATTCAGAGCAAGGCTTTAGAATTATATGTTTAATACAAACTTTTTGTTACTTGGAATTTGAAAATTGGGAAACTACTTGTCAAAGGATTGCGGCAGAAGCTTATTCAACTTAAAATGAACTTAAAGTCACTCGAGGCATTCTAGTTGAAATTTACTCAACTGTATCTTACACATTAGTTAATTTAAGACATAAAATGAAACAAAATTAAAAATATAAAAAGTAAAATGAAGTTGTCATAAATAACATTTTATGTTCCTATATAAAATTATAATCACATGTTTGAGATGTTAAACATGGAAAGATAATAAATTGAAGCATTTATTTAACATTGTAAATTGGTGCAATTTTATAAGTTGGAGATGTAATGAAGATATTTTCAAAATTCAAGGGAACAGGGAAATGGGTTGAATTTTGTGTTGATGAGGTATTAAGTCAATAAAGAAACTGGGCAAACTTCAAAATGTATGTGTTGTTTCGCTCATTTGAAATGAGATTGATGAATTTATTTTTGTGCAAAAAAGTATATGATTTAAAAAAAAATTGTAAATAGAAGATTACCAATATTAAATTATATCACAAAATCGATAATCTTGATAGTTTTTGTATGAATTTTTGAGGGATGATAATAAAATATAATACACATCGGTGATAAAAATTAATTTTTTTTAATTGTGCAAATATTTTGTTATGTTAAATTATGATAACAAAGTTTAAAAAAATCATAAAAAATAAAAATAATCTTCAAAAATTACTCAAATTGCGATGTATAATTTTTAAATAATAAAATTAAATTATTAAATATTGAGTTGTTTAAAATATTCAATGTAACACCATTTTTCTGAGTCACAGACCCCGTTTACAAATTTTACCTCTTTGAAATTTGCAAAAAAATATGCAATTCATTATGCATGGATGATGAGATTCCATAGGCTTATTAATGGTTCTCATGATAAATTAAATTATTATTTTTCTGTAATTTTGATATAGTCAACATACTCCACTCTCTCCGGTTTTTAATACTAATCGTTTAAATTTTTTACTTTAATTTCTTTTACATGTTATTTTAAAATACTAATGCAACTTTTAATAATTTTTTCTAACCTACCCTTGTATTAATTAAAAAAATGATTAAACATAAATATAATTACAAGTTGGTAATTAAGAAAAAAAATTTATTACAAAATGGAAAGGATGTATCAATTATTTAAATATTTCATTAAATGTTTTATTGATCGGATGAAAATTTTAAAATAATTTAATATTAGGAACGAAGACTGATATCAACTATTAAGAGTATTTTAATTATTATTTATAGTTGAATGAAAATTGATTTGGGAAACCCGTAATAAGAGGTGAGGAGAATTGATAAGAGTATCCGCTGTATATAATTCAAAATTTCAAATTACAAAACTTCATTCACAGAAACTCTTCTTCTTCTCAAAACCAGTCTCTTTCTGTCAAGTTCAGATCTGCAACCGCCTAACAGTCTTTTCTCTTCTCTTTTACGCCATGGCCACCGCAAGATTTCTTCTCTTCCTTCTTCTAGCTTTATTTACTGCACAATTTGCTACTTCCGCAACTCCGCCTGTTTCTTCTCCAAGTCCTTCCCCTGATTTACCCGCTGATTCACTTCCTTCTCCTTCACCTTCTATTGGATCTCCTTTCTCTCCGCCGTCTGATTCACCAATCTCATCGCCTCCGGCGCCTCCTCCTTCAGATCTGATTTCCCCGACTCCTCCGTCGCCCTCTCCCGTCGACTCTGAGATGCCATCCCCAGCGCCGGCTCCGTCTGATTTGATGAGTGATGTTAATCACAGCAACAATGCTGAAGCAGCCGCAGTAGTGGATGAGGATGATGGATCATCCGGAATGAACGGTGGAAAGATAGCGGGAATTGCGGTTGGAGTGATTGCAGCGGCGGCGGTGGTTGGAGTAGGAGCGTTAGTATATAAGAAGAGACAAGATAACATAAGAAGATCTCAGTACGGTTATGCAGCGAGGAGAGAATTGCTGTGAGAAGGAGGATTGAAAGAGGTTTTGTGTTTGAAACTTGAGAATGATTATTTATTGATTTTATGATTACAAGCAACGTTTGCAGATTCATTTGTTAATGAGAATTGATACGATTGAGTTGAGAGGATATCTTGTTGATTTGTTCCATTACTTTATATTCAAATTTGAATCAGTAATTGATGATATTATAACAGCTATTTCTTTTCTTGGTTTCAAATTTGTTTTACCTGTATCACTTTTAGATTCTAGATGATTTTTTTAAAAGCGTTTTTACAAATTTGAAAGTTAGATTGGATATTTTATTATAAATATATAGGATAGATAAAATTTTTAAAAATATACGTTGAAATTTTAAAATAGTTAATTTAAAATTATTCTAAAATTCTAAAAATCACACTACGTTCAAATCGTACAAAAAAAAAAGTGAGCACAATAACAATTATTGAAGCACTAAAAATCCAAGGAAAATCAGAGAATTTCAGAATTAATGATTGTCAGATGTAAATTTTGGATTAATGTCATTTTAGTTAGTTGTTGCATAATAGGGTAAGAGAAAGAGCGAGACAGCTAATTCATCAATAAAAACAAAAAGAGGAAGACAGCTAATAATGTTGTCCCACGAGTTTTATAATATTTGTGGGTTATTTGTTGGTAAATAATTATAATATCTTTTAAACATAATACATTAGTACCTTTTGTAAACATAATATATTAGTACTTCTTTGTGTTTTTAATAGTTAATTTATGCTTCTTTATATATTGCATTTTCTTATTACTACATCCCTTTATATATAATAAAGTCTTCTCTTTTAAATATAACGTTACGTATATTTTTTTTTACAATATTTGTTAAACTAGTTATCACATTTACTGACTTTGTAAAGTATTTCATGAATTAATTGTTTTTTACTTACTTGTGCACATTTTATGACGGTTTTTTATCTTATTGTTGCGTTAGAAAAACGGGCATAAAATAGATAAATTAAAAGAAAATTGAATGTCAAAATATCACAAGTATTTGTGATTTTGTTATAAATGTACACCTCGGTAAATTTTAGAAAAAAGAAATAATAACATATAAAGGGACCTAACAATATAATAAAAGTAAAGTACAGAGAGGTAGTAATGTGAAAATGTAAAATATAGGGAGGTATAATTTGGTTTTTAAAAACACAGAGAGGTACTAGTGTATTATGTTAAACTTGAGGGATGTTATAATTATTTACCCTTATTTTAATTGTAAAATACTCTTTTCATTTTATTTTAATTGTTTTCTTGGAATTTATTTTATTATTAAAAATTAAGATTAAATTAATTTTTCATATTTATCACATTGATTAATCAATTAATAATAGTCTCTCTTTTTTAACTATCTTTCCTTATCTTTAATATTATTAAATTTCATTTCATCTTAATTACTTTTAAATAAAAAATAAATTCATTATTATAAATATGAATAAAATTAAAAAAGAGATAAAATAAATCTCTTATTACAATGTCCAAAGACAAAACTACATTGCTTGATTTTCCGACTAAAACAATCAGGAAATCCAGGATTTCTCATTTTCCGGCGAATTACATTGCTATTATTTCTTGTAAGCTAACTGGAGACTATAGATCATATTAAAGGGATAAACTTGTACCAGGTAAAACTCTTTCCCAGTAAAAGATTTAAACTTTTTACTGACATCCCTCCAAAGCCTCTCCATTTGTATATAGTCATTTCGCAACGTTCGATTTTACTCCTCTGCAGGAGGGTCTACCCAACGGCCGTGGTCTTTAATTAGCTGGATTAATGCATCAGTGGCGCCTTCCATTGCTATTCCTCGCTTTACCACAGTCTGTAAAACATTCCAATTTCCCATCAGTTTCTCAATTCTCAGTTTCATTCACTAAAATTTCGCAATAAATCGAAATCTTTTGGCAAAGGAGGCGTTTAATACCTTTCCGACATATAGGTCAATCTTTCCGGGAGCACCACCAACATAACCGAAATCAGCATCAGCCATCTCGCCAGGTCCATTTACAATGCAGCCCATAATTGCAATCTAAAAATGAAAAAAAATTAATGAGCCTTAAAAAAAGACAGTGCTTTGTTTACTTAAAGGCAGAAAAGGGTTATGTAATTACCGAGACGCCAGGCAAATGAGATGTTTTGTCACGAATTTCCGCACTAATTTCTTGAAGGTCAAATAATGTTCTACCGCAGGATGGGCATGAGACGTACTCCTGAAATTAATATTTGGTAACTTATGATGAGTAAAGATAATTGTTATTAGATCATTTTCGGAGTAGTGTTTCTTGGTATGATATGGTTCGTACCGTCTTTGTATTTCTCATTCTGCAACCTTGTAATAGGTTGAAAGAGGTGTTTCTTAGAAAATCGAAGTCCTGGTCTGGGGCTTCTAATAATAGACCATCTCCAAGACCGTCTACTAGTAGGGCCCCTACATTTGTACCAGCGCCAATGACCAAATCATCCCTGCAAATAGGAAGTAAATGTAAGATTTTGTCTTGCGTTAAAATGAATGGGTATGTTTTATTGCAGTACCTGTGAATCCCATTTGGAAAATGAATATGGTGAATTACTGGAAAATTCAAAGAATTGTCTGATAGGAACTCAAATAATCTGCAGTGAATAGAAAGTTCCAACTGTCAGATATGCTCATTAAGCTTCGAGACACTGGCTATTTCTATTTGCCATGTAGAATACATGAATAACATAAGCCAGAAAATGACTATCATAGACCAGAAAACAAATATATGTCACAAATACCAAATTTCTGCCACTGCAATATCAACAGATCAGTTGGTCAAATATGTGGCTAACTAACTACAGGTAGTATACTGGACTTCACTGAGAGAAGCGTATTTCCTTATTTTCTTTCCACGCAATAATTTCTATATTTTATATTTTACCAGATAACCACATGAAATTAAGACCTACTTGTGGACTACTTGGTCTGTATTTGCTTCGAGATAAACAAATCAAATAAAATCCAGATTCGGAAAGTTACCTTCTTGCGGCATGCACTCTACCAATTTTATCTTCCGTAAATGGCAGGTCATGTAGAATCATTGTAACATCAATGTCTTTGAGGATATTCAGTTCTTCATAGGACTCATCACCACGCAAAGACACAACCAAGCGTGTACCTAATTGGCATTTTCAAGATGAAATTGTATCAATATATTGTATCAAAATGGAGCAGCCAAAATAAAATGTTAGATAAGAAACCATAATCTGAGCAAAAAGTCAAAAGTGGCACCTTCTGGCAAAAGCTTGTGAGCACCACTTGCCAACTCCTTAAGATTTACAAGAACCAATGCATTTGGCAATGGCTTGGTTAGCTGCTCTGATAACGGAGCAATAACTCCCATGCTTATATCTATCAACCTTTTGAGAGCTAGCCTCTGGTCACAACAGAAAGTACAATATCAAGTAATCATGATTCCTGATGCAAAGAAAAAAAATTTCGCTCAAAGAATTAATCAGAAAGGTTTGTATCTTACAGCATCAACATCATCCACTGGTGGAAGCTCTCTCAATAAGATCGAGTCAACAGTTGCCAGGTCCTACAAAGATAATTGAGTCAATAAAAAGAGTATTTTAAGGATTTCTTCAAGATAATCCGAACTTTGCCTTAAATAATAAACAGACCTTAAAAGGCATTCCAACTACAAGCTTGGCAGCAAGGGACCTGTATAGGAGTTCAGGTGCCTGAAATAGAAAAAGGAGTGTAAATTCAGCTTCATCATAAAAGCCTCAACTTCAGAAAAATCGTGAAAAAAGGAGAAAAAATGTATAAGAAAAAGGTTGCTTCTACCTTTAACTGATCCAAGGATACAGACATAAGCACTGAGCCATCACGGTGCAAGACGCCTCTATAATCCACCTCTTCACCCTATATTTGAATGAAAAATCAATCATTTATTAGCAGAGCTTGAATAAGAGATAAGATGACTATTACTACATCTCCTAAGCTAAAGTCTAACCTCCTTTTGAGCAGGCAATTCACCAGATCGACGCTGGAAGTCAAAATAATGTCTATGCTTTTCTTCGAAGGGAGCCTGATGGGAGAAAATTTCATAGAGAATCAGTTGAGTATTATATGGAAGAATAAGTTGCAGTTAAGCATGTAAAACTCCAAAAGTTTGAGCAAGCTTACCACTCCTTGTTGAACAGCAGATGCTCTCATCCCAAGGTTGGCCAACCTTCTGCAAGGATCTATCTCCTTCTCTGGAGGTTCTGTTAGTGACACCCTGATTGTGTCACCCAAACCATCCTGAAAAATTCAATTGCATTCTCACAATGGTCAGGATACTTGTAGTTTTATCCTGAGATTCTATTTGGACAGAAAATGAAAAATACGTGTTAAAACTACAACTTCAGTCATATGGGCTACCTGAAGTAAAGTTCCGATGCCAATTGCAGATTTCATTCGACCATCTTCACCTTCTCCAGCTTCAGTGACACCCAAGTGCAACGGATAATCCCAACCCTGAACATACATTTCTGCAACTAGGAGACGGTATGCCTGGACCATGATGACCGGGTTGCTTGCTTTCATTGAGAACACGAAATTATGGAAATCCAATTTCCGGCATATCCTTGCAAACTCAAATGCAGATTCAACCTGTTGGGAGTGAAACCGATCAATGAAATATATCACTGGATCAAGAAGTAAAATGCAGCAAAGAAGGAAGCAAATAGTAAGTTATCTGAATTCCACGTCATGACAGAGAAAGAGTAATTACCATTCCTCTTGGAGAATCTCCATAGTAGCTCATGATACGATCTGAAAGGCTCCCATGGTTTGTCCCGATGCGGATTGCCCTTCCATATTTTTTACATTTCTCAACCAGTGGAGTAAAAACCTGGAAAATTGAGTTGCAAATAAGGAAAATAATCAGGTCCAACACCAATTGAAAAGAATATCAACGAATATTTACAAAGACGGGTATTAAAAAAAGAGGTTGTAATTTAACCTGCTCAATATGTTCGAGTTCTTTCTGATAGTCCTCTTCCGTGTACTCCAGCTTCTCAAACTGAGCCCGCCTATCAGCTGCAGAAAAGCATTATGTTAATTCCGTTCAATTCAATGTCTCATAAAAAAATAAACCACAGGAATTTGTCATACCGAAATTTCCTGGATTTACACGAATTTTCTCAAAGCATTCTGCTACCCTCAATGCAATAGGTGGCGCAAAATGAATATCGGCAACCAGTGGTATATTGTAACTGCAAACATTGGAAGTTAGTGAAACATTAAATCCATGTATAGATGATTAAAAAAAGCTTTCAATGGACCTCGCTCACTTTTTCTGCACGAGAGAATTCTTAATTTCGAAGCAAGCATCTGCTTCTCTCTTTCCTTGAACTGTTATCCGAACTATATCTGCCCCTTGATCTGCTATTCTCATCACCTGAATAGATTGCAAAACCGAGATTGATTTAAAGGCCAAGCAAATATAGATAGATATGCCAAGCAAACTTTTTCCATAGTAAGATTTAACCAGCAATCTCTGCATTACTAGTGCTACTGACTCAAAAAAATCACAAGGTATTATTCTCTCATTTAGTGAAAGCCAAATTTGTTTAATCGTGATCCTCATTATGGCAGTCATTTTTTGGCAACACATACTTAGATTGATTATTTGTTGATTTGTCTCCTAAATAATTGGTGCATGTAACATGAGAGATGTGCCAAAAAAAACAGAATCGAATGAAACGACCCATACAAAACATATATATGATGAGTTGATGAAAGTTAAAAACCTCTTCAACTGTTCCAGCAACATCTTTGGTGTCATTAGTAGTCATAGTTTGGATCCTGATAGGATGTTCACTGCCAAGAGGCACATTTCCCACCATTACAGTTCGTGTTTTTCTCCTAACAGTCTTGTGAATAGATTCACAGTACTTTTGTCGAGGAACTGCAGCCAAATTATTATTGATCAGACAAATACAGAATTGAACAAGATGGAGAAGTATACATTACATGAATAATTCAAGGAATGCTAGAGAAAAGGCACAGAGGAAAAGGAGGTTCAGGTTGACAAATTTTCTCCACTATATCCCGGAGACATTTGCAAAGAAGAAATGAAAGCATCAAGTACAAAAATATTTACTGAGTTTCCAGTTCAAGTTTTGTTTTTTAAAAGGAGAGCATCTAGCTTGTATATATTCAGCAGAAAGATTCCATATTCAATTAACAAGGAAGTTGTAAATAATGATTATATAGCCAAATATCACTTGGTATATTTTGGATTAAATCTGAGAATCATGATTTTCTATTGCAATATATGTCCCATCTATCTCGGAAATCATACTATTTTCACGAAGAAAGTCAAACAAATACAACACTGAAAATATTAAATCAATTTTTCATAAAAAGTTCTCATTATTTTCACTAGACACAGACAAAAAGTGCCAACTGCCAGTACAAATAACGGTCAAGACTCCTAAATTCACAATTGGGAAAGAAACTAGATCATATCATTAAGACAATACCTAATAAAGGGCTTCCTTCAGAGGCAGGCTGAAGTTCAATCATCTCACTTGAGTTACGAATCATTGAAATCTTCTTCCTCCCAGACTTGATCCGCTTCAAATCACAAACTCTGACAAAACCCAAGCTCTTTCCAAACCCCAAGCCCGATTCCCTAGTCTTCAAACCAGTAAAAGACGCCGGCACAGCTCCAGTCGCCATTTCTCACCAATACACACTCAGTCACCTACCTTCCCAATCAGAAACACGCAACCATAACCAGAATCAATTAATCAATCAATCATAAACACAAGCTTCACAACATTATAACTGTCAAATAACTAAGCTTAAAAGCTTTGGAAAAGCTACAAAGAACCAAAGGAAAACAAAGAAAAAAAGGTTGCAGAAGTTACCCAAAAAGAAACAGAGACGAGGTGAGAGAGAAAGCAAATTGAAGCGAAGTGAAGGATCCGGAGAGGGAGATAATGAAGCGAAGGGCGTGTGTTGGTGAAGAATTTGAGGGAAAAATTAGCAGAGGATTTGTATTTGAAGACTGAATTTTTGTGTTGACAAACAAGACGACAAATGCATTATTTAAGCATCTTTTTTTATTACTTTGTTTTAGTATATCCCCCTATTTTTTTAATTGGGAAAAATTAAAATCCGGTGGCTGTGGAATTTTTTAAAATCCCTACCCTATAAAAAAGTACTTTGTCAATTCCCTTTATACAGGAAACTAGGTAAAATGGGATGCATACGTAACATATGGTAAACCAATTGTTCCCCATTTAAAATAAGTTTATTATATTTCCATTTTGAAGAATTAATATAATTTTTTTTATTCATTTGTTAGTTTTTCTTGTTAGTTTTATATATTTATGTTAATTAATTAAATATATGTTTATATGTGTTGGTAACAATTCTATATGTATATTTATTTCATAGTTTTAATTTAGTTCATTCAAACACTAAGCACGTTTTAAATTAGAAAAAAATAAAAAAATAAATTAACATAGTTTAATTTAAAATAATACAAATAAACATTAAAATAGAAAGCAAAAACAATACATGGAAATATTATACCTTCATAATTTGTTAAATTATAATTTATTAAACAATAATTGTGAAGAGAAATGATCTAAAGAAACTGTATGATAATAATAAAAATATTTTATTTTAAGGTAATCTAATTCGGGGGATGAAAAATATAATTCAAAAGGAGATTCGGGAAATGTAAAATGAAAACTTCAACTAAATTTATCCTAATACGCCCTTACTATATTTTACATCGTTTTTTTGTGAATTAATTTCTTTTTAGTCTCTTATTATTCTAATGTAGAATAAAAATTTATATCAAAGTAATAAGACAGTGTTCACGAGTTATTATATCATATATTCTACTAAGTTCTTGTGATATGCATTTCTCCTGAGAGGTGATTTGATGCTTAAATCTCACCACAATAGCAACAAATGTAATCTGAATGTATAGAAATAGACAACGATGCAATACAATGTGATTAATGTCTGCTTAAGCGAATTTATGATCTTCAGGTCTTGTCTTTTTAAAATGTTGAACTGAATTGATGTAATTTCTTAAATTTACGATGTTAAGGTATGTAAATCTAAACTAAATTGAATTGCAGACATATTTTTATATTCAAGTTACATTTAGGGAAGATTTTTGTTTTTATCTAACAAGCAATTGAACAACTTTTTTTTAAAAAAAATAATGATCCAATACAATTGTAATTCCTCAAATGAAAGTGGTGTTGCCGTTACTGGTCTAAAAATTAAAAGGAAAGGATGAAAAGGTATAAAAACAACTAAAAGTAGAAGGGCATAATTGAAAAGGAGAAGAAGTTGGTCGTATTATTAAATTATTTGGTTAATACTTGGACTGACTTACGAGTAAAGAGAACAAACAAAAAAAGCGGCAGAGACGAGAAAGCTCACATAAATTTCAGTTGAGTCATACTTGGCTGGCTGTAGTACTATTTTAGTATTAATATTTTAATACTTCTTTAAATATGTTAGTTTTATGTACAATAATTTAACTTGTTTTTCATATTGCCTGTCGCAGACTATTATATTATGATAAGCCGTCATGAAGCAAGAAAGTATCAATATATCCATTTAAATTATTTTCAAATGTTTGGTTTGTCATAAATATTTTTCAATTAGCTTGAGCTGTGTAGCTTTCAATGGATACCAATGACAAAATACACTTACATTTGTAATAATTACCACCAATAAATATGATATACTAGTCTCATTTAAATTTCAAAATATATACCGTAATAGATAATCTTTCAATCATATTTACAAAATGCGTTTATCGTTTCATGAAATTCAATTTGAATAAAGAAGACTTATCATTAAATTCACAAAGTTAATATATGATAATGATTTTGATAACTCTTACTATAAGTAGCACTTGAACTAATTATATGTACTTGATTAGAGAAAAACAAGTGTATATAATTTTTTCTAATAATTTTTTTATCTATTATATTAGAGATTAATAATTAAATTTAAATTATTATTGATATATGTACTTATTCATATGACGTTTTTCATTGACATGGTAGAAACATAGAAACATTGAAGTAAATATATCATACATGATAATGGAAAGGTAATACTTATATTACAAAATATTTGCTTACAAAGTTACTGTCAAAAATAATTTTAAAGTTAAAATATATTTTATTTATTTTTGGTTGAGTAAAAAAGTTTCCTTTAAGTCAGCTGAATTTTATATTATTTTTATCAGAACTTGGGTATATTTTAAAGAAATAACATGTGATTTCAAGTTTTAAACAAATAACATCTGATTTCAAGCTAACTTTTCATATAGTGGATGTGCAAAGTCATAATTTATATGATTCTCATATTAATTTATAACACTGTTATACAAATGAATGCATTTTTAAGAATTGAATGAATTCGATTTGTTTTTCTTCTTTCTTTTTAATTCAAGTGTATTGTTTTTTTTATTAAATTCAATTGTATTGTTGTAAGCGCAATATAGACTAAACAATAAATAGTTGGGAAGTAGAGAATAGCATTAAATAGACATGAAATTCACGTTTAAAAACTACTCATAATATGAACATCACATGATTTTTAAAGACCCATTTTTTAATCAATATCTCTAGATGTTAACATGTCAACAAGATTCATAATATCCACCTAAAAAACATTGGCTTAAGCATTTTTAAATAAAGAAATTATAAGGAAGAGAGTTCCTCAATATTCCAAATTCATATTCAAAT
>CATIWQ010250135.1:0-14672 GCA_949673415.1 Euphorbia schlechtendalii | reverse complement strand
GGCAGTGTCTTGTTCGCAAATTTGGACATCAAAGGGGAAGTGTTGTAAATATATGTTTTGTAACATATGTATTGATGTCCATTGATGTCAAACTTAACTCTTCATTAGTACTATGTAATTTATGTCTTTACATATCCATTGAATTTGTATATAAGTATTGACTTACCCCATTGACTTAATAAGAAGAATAAGATCACTTCTTCCTTACTTTTTCTCCATTTATCTTATGCTTCACATTTCTATAGTTTATGTTCTTGTTTGTTCATTTTATTTACAATATTCTTAAATTTTTTCAACCAACTTTTCTTTTTTTTACTTCCTTTTCCGATTCAAATTTCCTATTTCATTATTCCTTTTCCATTTCTGTAATTCAACCTCTATTATTAGGCTGTAAACTTTTGGATTAAAAATCAGTTCAATGTAATTATAAATTTATATTAAAATAAATTAAATTCCGTTCAGTTCAAATTTCTTTTATGTGTGACCAACACATCGTCATTGTCTTGTTCACATCCATTAAAATTTGTCCTCCTTAAACATCTATCCCTGACAATAATGTGATTTTCGCACAGACATGGAAGGGTAAGTAATAAATGCGATCACCTGCGGGAATTGTGTACATGCATTATTTTTGCAGTGTGCGCGTTATATGTTTGGTCATGTGCAATATTTTTGCAGCGTGTAACTAGTAGTTTTGCGACATATACACTATTTTTTTCCCGTAATTTATGCACTATTCTAGGATATTTATTTAAGTGGACTATTAATTTGTTTTTATTCCGCTTTACATGTATGTTGGTATAAAGGGTGTGAAATATATCGTTTTGTAGTTATATATGTATTTTTTATCTAATAAACTATATGTAAGCTAAGCATATCCTTTTTTATAAATAAAATAAACATAATTGGATACACTTATTGGATGTATAAGTAGGATGAGACCAATATGAACTTATTAATACAATATGAATTTAGTATGAATATAAATAAATGAAAATATGCTCAAAGCCTAGTTATGGGTTTCAAGGGAAGTTAATAAAATAATCGAGTATGGTAAAAAGATGGTTTGTTGAGAAAAATGGTAATAATGCAATTTGCGAATGTTTTTACTCCAATCATCTTTCTTATTTTTCATTCTACATTTCAGATTCTAATAAAGTAATAATATTTTATTATTATTACATTAATTTCTTTACATCAAATCTATTATCAATAATAAAAATATTAAACATATTAAATTAAATTAAAATTAAAAAGAATAGAAAACCTCATTTTAAAAACATGCTAAATGAAGAATAATTGAACTTGACCATTCCATGTACATTCTTCAGGAATTTCCTCAAAATATAAATCATTGGAGTTAGGGTTGATGTTTTTTTATTGCTCAATAAAATAGAGGACAAAACCAACTGCAAACAGACAGTGTCCTTTTCAATCGTTTCTTTTATTATTCACTCTTTGTCTTATTATAAATATTGTTAAATAACTTTTGAATGTAATGTATTCATTATAAATCTGAACTTGTTTACTAAAAAATATTATAAATCTGAATATAAATAGATCCACGAAAGTAGGAAAAAAATAGGGATGCTTTTCAAATCGTTGTTTCCTGGGGAAATGCACGCTGAAAAAATAAAAATGTATGTATTATTTTGAGGTATCTTAACTTTTCATAAAAAATGTGTGTTTTCGTAAAATTTCAAAACATCTCGCAGTTATCTAAATTTAGAAAAGTGAGTCTATTTACTCATCGACTCACAAAATCAGTCACAACATAAAGAATATATAACACACGCGTTGACGTGGTTTCCAATAAGACACATCATTGACATATGTAAAGTTTGACAAGTCAAACTAGTAATAATGTGATACATGACAATAATAGTATTAAAAAGTTGAAAAATCTAAATAATAAGGTATGATTAGGTGAGAAAAAATATAGCAGTATTCCAAAAATATTTCATAAAAAACTAAAAAATGAAAATTGTTGTTTAATTATAAAATTTCTTAGTTTGAAAATTGAAAAATAGTTTCCTGATTTTTTCATTTTATACCTTGCCATTAGAAAATAACTTTTTGATGTTTTTTGAAAATTTTCAAACTGAAAATTAACAATTTTATTTAACTAGCATGATACTCCATTATTAAATTTATTTTATTCTAATATATAAAGTTGTATAATTACTTATTGATAATTAACAAATAAAATTTTTATTGATAAATTTTTAGTTTTTCTAATAGAAAGTAGAGTTAAAAGAAATAAATAGGCTAGCTTGTCAAAATGTCGGTGACACCCCTCAAATATTTATATAATTTTAATTTATTTATTTTATCATTATTCTTAATATTTAACTTTTTATTGCATATTTTTTTCTACTTAATTTATTCTTATTCACTTTTTATTTTCTAAATTAAACATACTTTAAAAAATTTTAACTTTGTTATTGATTAGTCTAAAATTTATATTTATTTTTTGAATTTAATTTTTTTAATATTTTTCTTGTCATTATTAATACTTTTAATGATAAAATTTAAATATTTTATTGACTTTTTTTAAAAAACAAAAGAAATTTCGAAATTAAATAAACATATTTTTTTCTTTAAGTAATCTATTTAGAAAATGAAACTGAACCAATTCAAAAATAAAAAAATGTAAATAAACAGTTTTTAGAAACTAAAAAAACCTTCAACTTTCCCTTTTTCCTTTCTTATTTCTTCTTTAATTAACTAAATAAAATATTAAATAAATTAATCCAAAAATCATATTTCACTCCTTCTGAGTTTCAGGTCTCAAAAATCCCATTCACCACCGCAAGCCACCACTACGCCGATAACTTCAGCTCCTTCCACCATACCCACCTGATAGCAGTCGATTCCAAATGCTATAGAGTCGCTAACGCAATTCACCTGCAACCACAAGTAACAGTTAGACAGGCTCGGCCGGGGTACCAGAGAAGCCTTTCCGACGCTCAAGTTAGTACAAGGGTGGGAGTAATGAGGATAGTATGATCTTTAGAGTTAGAATTGCGTACCGAGTAACCTCCTTGATGTTGGTATTTATAGCTGCCCAGATCATGGCATAACCGCTCTGGATCATGTTAGGAACGTGCAGGGCAACCGCTACCATAGAGCATTTACCACTCTCTTAGTAGCGATAACCGCTTTCATGCACTATTCCTGCCATAACCGCTGGAGTTACTTGGCGGTATAGGCTTCTTGGGCTTTCATCCGTCTTATGGGCCCAAACTGATACTGGGCTGTTATCATGAGTCCCCCCTGGTCCTGGCTAGACTCTTCTAGGTTTAGCGTTAACGAGCTCGGTGAAGTACCCCACACACGGTTTCTTTCCATTTCCGGGGGCTTAGCTAAATGGATCAACGAGTTACCGACCTACCATCACTAATTGATCCCGTGTACCGTATTCAATTAATAGCCCTCAATGCTACTAATGAGGGTTCATTTACGAGGAACTGGTTCCTAGAGTAGTCTCCCCTGGTTAGGATGAGACTTTACAAGCCTATAGCCTTTCCCCTGTAGTCCAAAGCTTGGGGGTATCATTGGACCAGTAGTGACCAGCGGTTTTAAAAATTCAAATCTTATGCACGCGCCACGCGTGGCTCTTCACTCCACCATGCACCACGTGCACCCTTTCAGTTTCTCCAACCATTTTTCTCCTTGGAAATTGTAATTGTGATGATTACAACTCTTTTACCCATTTCACTGGCTTATATACCATCTCATCCTCGCTAACTATTTTCCTACTTTGACGCAATTTCACTCTTGCTCTCTATCGATTACCTCCTGTGTTTGACTTCTGCTTGTGTTCCTTTGTTTACAGTAAGTTTTCCTTCCTTAGCTTTTCCATTTTACTTATGGCTCCACCTAAAACTTTTGAGAATTCCACCCGCATCCGGAGGGAATCTTTGAAACACCCTGTTCCAGCCATCCCTCTCAACTCCATTTCCACCACCCTTGAAGGGATAGCTTCCAATTTTGAACCCCAGCCCATTTATACCCGCTAACTCACATAGATCCCTCTGCGGAATACCAAATAGATCTTGCCCTGATTAACCCAAAAGTTCCCCTAAAACCGAAAATGAAGAAAAAGAAGGAAATTGGCTCTGACGCTGATATCAAGGTCAGGTCCTTGATGACAGAAGAGCGTCGGGTTCAACTCGCGCCTGTAATCTCAGACAAGGCCGGGTTGATAGCCCTAATCCCTGAAAAGAATGAACGCTTGAATACTCCTCCAGCCAGCATGTTCACCATATTTGAGAAGCACATTGAATGGGGGTTCCGCCTTCCACTATCCCCCTCAGTCTGCTCTGTCCTCCAAGAATTCAACCTCCCTCTAGGGCAAGTCCACCCCAACTGGTGGCTGGAACTCATTCTTCTTCATAAGCTATGCATCGACCTAGGACTTCAACTAGATGGAATGGAGTTTAGGCGGTTTTATCATCCCGTGTCCAGAGCTCTGGGTTGTTTGGCCTACTAGCAAACCCATCAGCTTTATATGCCTAAATTGGACTCAATCAAAAGTCTAAAGACCAGTGGTTTTCGATCAGAAAGGAGCCCGAAACTGGGGTGGGGTCCTTTTATGACGGGGAAGTTTTCCCGTTCCCAACCTCATGGAACAATGAGTCGGCTAATAGTAACACCTGGGTGAGGGATGGGCGTTTGAACTATAACCAGCGCCAGACTCTATTCGTCCTGAACCAACTAATCGACCCCACTCCTATACATTGGAGGAAAGCTCGAGCGCTTGTTTGGTTAAACAGCGTTCATTACAAACTGGAGAATGAAATTTT
The DNA here is from genome assembly GCA_949673415.1 of Euphorbia schlechtendalii. NCBI lineage: Eukaryota > Viridiplantae > Streptophyta > Magnoliopsida > Malpighiales > Euphorbiaceae > Euphorbia > Euphorbia schlechtendalii. Next base: position 9,864 of record CATIWQ010250135.1, on the reverse strand, counting down.
GACCGTAGTTAGGACCCCCCAAGGCCAGGCCCGTAAGTTTCCTCTTTTTCCCTTTTCATTGTCAATTTACCTCTGCTTTTCCTTTTGCAGGAATGGCTGATTGTCCTGGTGATGTGGCTGCTTTTATTGCAGAATTGATGCAGACTCACCTCGCCAATCCTTCACCCTCAACCGCGAATCCTCCAACTGTTGACCCGGCTCACAACCCTGAGCAACCATCTTTGGAACAGCTACTTCAGGATGTGGAGGAAATGAATGAGGTCAGCCTCCCCTCTAACCCGGCCGTGTTGGTGGAGATCCCTTCATCTTTTGAGAAGAATGGCGCTGGGGCCAACATCGACGGCAATATTGAGGGTAAGACCACGGAAGCGGGTGACTTTAGAGGTCAGGATGGGGGTAGGCCTATACATTGGGATGTGGACTTCCCGAAGGTGGAAAAGTGCACAAGGTAATCAAGAAAGCCCAAAATCACACCCACGACCACTACTCCCAAACGATACCGACCCACATCGCTCGTTGAATCCCTCTAGAAAAGGTAGAGGGAAGATGAAAATGATGGGAGTGAGAGTCCGACCCCAAACCCTGAAATGAATACCGACCAAGAACTCCCTTGCTCGGTGAAGGTAACTTCTTTTTCCTCCCTTGTCCTTACCAAACAATCCTTCTCTTATCCCTTGTACTTTACTTCCGCAACGGTGGACAGAGGAGTATGGTCTGGATACAGATCTATCCAATCTGGCCGTGGTGGAAGACCTCTGCTCGTTTTTAGAGCTTCTTGGTAAGGAGGCTCATTATGTCGGCCGGGGGTCACTTTCTCTTACCAAGGAGCACATCTATTGGAACGTTAAGGTGAGTTCTAGCAGATCTATTCATAGTGCTTACCATACCCGTCTTCTAACCTTCTTTCTAATGTAGGGCCTCGTGGACTCCTGTCAGTTATTGAAACACCTGCACCAAAGCAATCATGAGCTCCAAACTTTAGAAAGAGAGAGAGCGTCCTAGGCTGTAGAGCTAAAGAGGCTCACTAGTGAGCAAGCCACTGCGTGGCAAGAGCTGAAGGATGCCAAAGCAGTAGAGGTAGAGCGCCAAAGGGAAGCCGAGACCATTTCCAAGCTCACTTTGGACTTGGATAATAGCAAAGCAACAGCGACCTCTCTCACTACCGAGTTGGAGGGCCTCAAAATTTCTAATGTTGAGGCCAACTCTAAGTTGATGGCGGACCTCACTCAAACTCTCTAGGAGGTCACCTTGTTGGGGGAGGAGTTAAAGAAATCCCAAGACGATCGCCATTTTGAGATCCTAACTAGTCGAAGCATGCGCTAGAGCAGTTTCATCCGAGAAGGCCTTGACTAGGGCTCAAAGGAAGTGCAAGGAGATCAAGCATCACTATCACCAGGGGAAGAAAGTGATTTTGTCTAACTAGAATAAAAACTGCATCACTTTCCGGGCCCGGACCCTAAGAAGACCTTCGAGAAATTCCTAAGGGCTGACTCGGATGATCTTGCTCTGATGACCGACCCCAAAATAGGCGACCCTCTTGAGATTTGGCCAGACGACGCCCACCTTTTCAAAGATCTCATGTTGAAACAGGCTTCTAATCCGGCTCCAAAAGCTCTGGTGGATCCTGCCACCTCTGAGACTAGCTCAGAATATTCAGAGTTAGGGAATTTAGACGATGTATCTTCTGTGTAATCTGTATCTCGTCTAATAAAAAATTAGCTTTTCCAGATGCTTTTTTATTAAGTTTTTGTATTTTATCAAACTCATTTTCCTTTCCAGTAGTGCGAAACTAATTTTTCTAGCTTCGGTCATTAGCTTAGATAGCTCAATTCATGAACAACTCAATAAGGCAGCCAATTTGCCATTACTTAAAGCCGCCCTTAGCCGCGTTCATACTAACTAGGATCCCTAACTCCATTTAAATCATTCGAGGCCTTCAAGCCACTCCAGTATAATTAGGGCCTCGGGGGCGTTCATTTCAATATTGGGTGCTCTTAAGCCGCTCTCTTATAATTAGGGCCTCAAGTTCTCTTCTCATATAATTAGGGCCTCATGGGCTGATTTCAATTTTAGGAGCTTTTAGGCCATTCTCATATAATTAGGGCCTCATGGGTGCCGATTTTAATTTTGGGGGCTTTCTAGGCCGCTCTCATATAATTAGGGCCTCAGGGGGCTGATTTTAATTTGGGGGCTTTTAGGCCGCACTCATATAATTAGGGCCTCAGGGGTTCTGATTTAATTTAGGGGCTTTTAGGCCACTCTCATATAATTAGGGCCTCATGGGCCGATTTCAATTTTGGGGGCTTTTTAGGCCACTCTCATATAATTAGGGCCTCAGGGGCACCGATTTTTATTTTGGGGGCTTTTAGGCCTCTCTCATATAATTAGGCCACTCTTTTATAAACGACTTGAACAAAGGGGAACATTTCACTAAATTCAACATTTGAAAACAAATACAACTTTTAGAAAACTATACTACTTGCATTTAATCACCTGGGTAGAACTTTCGCAGTGTTGCTGCATTCCACGTTCTTGACAAAGTCCTTCCGACCATGTCCTGGATCCTGTAAGTGTTCAGGCTCACCTTCTGGGCGACTTTGAACGGTCCTTCCCAGTTGATGCCAAATTTTCCTTGACCAACCCTAACCCGAGATGCCTCAATGCTTCGCAAGACCAGCTCCCCTACTTGGAAGGTTTGGGGCACTACACGCTTTTTGAATGCTTGTGCCATTCGTTATCTGTAGGCAGCCATATTAATGTAGGCTCGGTCTCTTCTCCCTTCCAAGCTGTCTAAGTTGCTCCTTAACATTTCTTCGTTAGTAGCCTACCCCATGTAACTGGCCACTCTCTCGCTGGGGGTGCCAATGTCGACTGGGACTACAGCCTCGGTTCCGTAAGTAAGTAGAAACAAGGTTTCCCCTATCGCTGTTCTTGGGGTGGTTCGGTATGACCATAGTACATTATTTAGCTCATCCACCCATGATGACCCATGCTTTAAGACCTGAGATTCGATTCCGTTGATAATTGTTTGATTTGTAACCTCGGTTATCCCATTGCATTGGGGGTATGATAGGGAGGAAAACCTCAGCATAATTCGTAGACCCCTACAATAGGCCTTGCATAACTAGCAGTTGAACTGTGTTCCATTATCTGCAATGATTGTGTGCGGAATTTCGCATCTAGTAATGATGTTTTTATTAAAAAATTATATCACCTTGTTGGTATTATGGTGGTGACAGCCTCAGCCTCGGCCCATTTAGAGAAGTGATCTACGGCCACAATGATGAACTTCTTCTAATATCGGGCTAGAGGTAGAGGCCCCACTATATCCACTCCCCATGTAGAGAACGGTCACGCCGTCCTGATCACAGTCATCCTACTTGGCGGAGCCTGGAGGTTTTTTGCATAACTTTGGCAGGGTTGGCATCTTCTAATGATTTCTTTCATATCTTCTTCCATGTTCGGCTAGAAATATCCCTGGAGTTGCCCCTTCCTTACTATGGCATCTTTCTTCTCATATCATACGCAAATCCCCTCGTGCATCTCCTTTATTACATATTCCGCATCTCTCTAACCTAAGCACTTCCTCAGTTAATGGATTTTCGGAATAGATCCTCCCCTCTAACAGTATACTGGAATGACTTTTACACGATTTTCTAAGCCTCGACTTCATATTCAGGAAATACCCCCTCCTTTAAATACAATAGGATCGGGGTAAACCATTTCGGCTCTTGAGGGCTGGTTTCAATTGTTAAGATGTCAGGCTGGTTGATGCTAGGGGTTGACAACTCTAGGATTACTCCTAAGATCAACCTTTCACCCGATGCGTCTGATGCTGCCTTAGCCAGTCTATCCACCTCAGCATTCTCTGTTCTGGAAATTTGGTGGACTTCTAACTTGGAACCCTTTCCCCTGATCTTAGCCATGAGGTCTTTTACTAAACCCACGTATATTCTCATTACCTCGTCTCAGATAACGTAACTGCCCCTCAACTGGTTTAATACTAGCTTAGAGTTACTGCAGATTCTAGCTCGATCCGGCTCTATTGCTTCAATCATTCTCAAGGCCCCTACAAATGCTTCGTACTTCACAGCGTTGTTAGTGACATGAAATGTTAATCGTATGGCCTGGTTGATAACGACACCTCCGGGGCATTCCATATGTATCCCGACACCCCCCAAACTATTAGCCGAGCTATCGTCGACGTAAATCGTCCATGTAATCGCTTGAAGGACCTTAGCCTTGGTTTCCAGTACTTCTTGTATGAAATCCACCAACACTTGCCCTTTCATGAATTTTTACAGCTCAAAGCGTATATCAAATTGAGATAGCTTCAGGGCCTATTCTGCAATTCTCCCAGAGGTTTCTAGCCTCTGCAGCACTTTCTTAAAGGTAAGATTAGTCCGGACCACTATGGGGTGGCTTTAGAAGTAATGCCGCAATCTCTAGGAGGCAGTGACAATAGCATATGCTCCCTTCTCAAGGTTTGGGTACTTAACCTCGGCCTCCTTCAATACTTTGCTCACATAGTAGATCGAAAATTGTTCTGATCCCTCTTCTCTTACCAACACCGCCCCTATAGTCTCTGCTCCACTGCTTATGTATAAGTATAAAGTTTCACATCCCATTGGTCTACTTAAGAGAGGTGGTGAGGAGAGGAAGGCCTTGAGATCTTCGAATGCCTTCTCACATTCCTGGCTCCAAGTGAAATTATTCGTGCAGTTATAGCCTTCTATTTTTTAGGCCCATAGTTTAGTCTCTTTTACCTCACTGGAGTGTAGTCCGGACTTATGTTTAGAGCATGCTCCATATGCATTGGGTTAACACCAGTCACATCCTCCGGCCACCACGAGAAGGCTTGAATGTTTTTCGTCAGTACCCTAGCTAAATCCTCCCTGGGAACTCCTGCGAGGGTGTCCGCTATCTTGACCTCCTTACCCTGCACAAGAACCAATGTCTCCAACTTTTCCACTGCTTCGATTTTCTCTCTCACTTTGACCTTTGGGGTTGGATCTGACCTCAAAGATGTCATGTACATCTCTTGTGCCACTCGTTGACTGCCCTATATCACGGCCAATCCTCTATGGCATGGGATCAGCATTGCGAGGTATCTCAAGGATATCACAGCCACCGAGTCTGATATGGTCGGTCTCCCTATGATCATGTTATACGTAAAGGGAATATCAACCACCAGGAATTCCACCTGATTTTTCCACCTGGGGTATGTGTCGCCCATCACCAATGTCACGGTTACCGAGCCTACTATGGTCACCGATTGACCTAAAAATCCTATAACCGGTCCTTGATCCATTCTAAGCTTGTTGGGATTAATCTGTAGGGCGTTGAAAGTTACCGCGGTCATTAGGTTGACCGAGCTACCAGTATCTACTAGAACCCTTTTTCACCAGGTAATCATCAACATTGAAGCTGACGACTAGCGCGTCTGAATGCGGGAGGGGCTTCCTCATATGGGCGAAGGAGAAGGTTGTGGTAGAATCGGTTTCTGCATGACTTCGGTCCTCCCCCCTCCTCCTCTTCTTGGATGTGAGGCCTCCCGCTATCACGTGTATGACCCCTCTAGGGATTGGTGGGGCATTTCTGACACTTCTCCGGTGTTCACTTCGTGGCCTTTCATCAGGCACTCTCTCTCTTGACCGCTCTCATGGGCGGTTTGGATGCCTTTGACTCCGATCCCTTCCCGGCAGGTCCTTTGCTAAAAATCGATCTAGTTCATCAGCCACTGCCTTTTTATTCAGTTCGATGGCCAAATACCTACATTCCTCTATGTCATGACCACCATACTTACATAGTATGTCCCTGGCTTTCCAGGTCGACGCATCTTTGGGGGGTATTCAATGCTCTGACCGCTTCGCTCAACCTAATACAGCACCTCCTTTTTACTTGAGCGCAGCGACAAGAACTCCCTATTATTCTCCTTCCTCCCGAACTCTCCTCTTTGTGTGTGGCCCACTCCTTGCTACTTTGGTGGGCTCACATTGCCCCTTCCAACCTCCTGTCCATCCCTTTGCTTCTGGTGGTTCTCCCACACTATCCATTTTCGAGCCTCTTGCATCATCAAGGCCAACGACCTCAGCCTTTTAATTAGTAGTTCCTTCGATAAGTCTAGGTATCGGCAATTGTTGGCTAAAACATCTATAGCCACTTCTAATCCACATCCCCTTATCTCCAATGTTAACTTGTTAAATCGCTCAAGGAAGGAGGATAAGCTCTCCCCTCGATTTTGTTTACAAAATTGTAGATCCTGAACGGTCTTCTGAGGTGGTACCGAGGTAATGAAATATAAGATAAAGTCCTGGGCCATCTATTTGAAGGTCATGATGGACCCCTACTTAAAACCTTTGAACCAATAGTTGGCCGGACCATCCAATGTTGTTGGGAATAATTTGCATTTCATGGAGTCTGATACCACCGTGGAAATCAGGGATCGATGAAAGTTCTTAACATGATTAGCCGGATACCCTTCCTTGTTGTACATCCGCAGCTTCAGGTACTTGAATTTAGGATCAAAAGGTGCCTGTTAGATCTCCTTAGAGAACGGGGACTCGGCATCTTCAATTTCTGGCAACACTAGGTCCACCTCCACCTCGGTCAAGTAGGCTTTCAAGTCTCTCATCATCTCTAATTTCTGTTGCCTCATTGCAGCTTCCATCTCCTCCTTTCCGACTGCCTCTTGGGTGATCCTCAGTCATTCTCCCTACAAAAGGTCTAAACGGTCCAACCTCCTATCCGATCCCTTGGCATATTCTAGTCGAAGTCTTTTTTATTTACTCTCCAACTCGGATCGGATGCTCTCCAGGTCCCTCTCTAATGGGGGTCTCATGTTTCTAGGGTGATATTCGGGGGTTTCGGTTTGCGCCATCCATTCCTCTGAGGAGCCCTAACTCTCCTCGTCACTATGTTGTATCAATCTCCATACCTGGTCTACATTCCGCTCTGTCACAAGTTCTTTTCCTAGGCGTCGGGATCTAACGGGGCTACGGGATATTTCCCGTCACCTCTCCAATCTCTCCTCGCCTAGTTTTTCCCTATCTTTCTCTATGGTGATGGGGGGGCTCAACTCTGGCCTGCTATATACTAGGAGCATCTTGTAACCACATGGGTTTCTGTTTTACATAGCGGCCTCCAAGGCTTGAAGCCTTCTTTCGCTAGCCTCACGGGCCGATCTTTCTTCATTAATGGTGTCCTGCACCATTGCCACCGTGTACATTAGTTGTTTAGTGTACTTGGCCAAAGCTTGTTCTTTCGGGATGGCACTTGGTAGGAGCCAGGTCTCCAAGTCTCTCTCCATCTCTTCTGAGATAGGATTGTGTATCATTATGTTCCCCCGAACATCCCGAGGTGGGGTACGTTCACCTGTTTCCATGGGGGCACTTTCCCTACGGCCATGATCTTCTCTCAACTCGCTAATTGCCTTTGCTTTCCGTTGAGATGAATCTGGATTCATGACTAATATCTGACAAGGAAGCTGTCCACGCTCACCGCACCAATGATAGCAGTCGATTCCAAATGATATAGCACGGTTCACTTGCAACCACAAGTAACAGTTAGACAGGCTCGGCCAGGGTACCGGCGAAGCCTCTTCGACGCTCAAGTTAGTACAAGGGTGGGAGTAATGAGGATAGTATGATCTTTAGAGTTAGAATTGCGTATCCGAGTAACGTCCCCAATGTTGGTATTTATAGCTGCCCAGATCATGACATAACCGCTCCGGATCATGCCAGGAACGTGCGGGGCAACCTCTACCACGGAGCATTAACCACTCTCTTAGTAGCGATAACCACTTTCATGCACTATTCCTGCCATAACCGCAGGAGTTACTTGGCAGTATAGGCTTCTTGGGCTTTCATCCGTCTTATGGGCCCAAACTGCTACTAGGCTGTTATCATCGCCTGAGCCAGCTAGCACTCCTGAGTTAACCTCAGCTTGGATTTCTCTCTCCGCACTCTCTCACTTCCTTTCTCCACCATTTCCATTCCCCTTTCTCAAGTCACCGAGAACTCAGGCTTCTCTATTTTCTGTCTGAACATCGATTTTTCGAACACGAGAACTTGAAATTTGGGGCAAGATTGAGGTTTGGAAGAAGAGGAGGAATTTGGGAATCCAAGTGGAATGATCTTATGATGCATAAGCTTAGTTTTTTGTTTTTCTTGGAGATTCAATTCATTGGATGTTGGTTTGGATTCTATTTTATGTGCCTCTGTTTTGGTATCTTTTTTGGGGTTCTTTCATCTGAGTTTTTGCTTTTGAAATCTGCAATTAAAGCTTTTCAAATTCAGTTACAGTTGATATTCAGAGGTTATGCAATTCAAGCTATGTTTCCAATTAAATGAGAGTCCATTTGAGAGGAGTACCCCTATGGCTCATAGCTAGAAGGCGTCAAAATATAATTTTTTGTTTATATATTTAATTATTAATATGGAAATGTTAAAAGTAAATGTTAAATAAAGCTAGATCAATTTGTAAGTTATTTAATTAAGATGATAGAAATCTTGAGTTCAATTTCTAACTTTTACAAAAACTAAAGTTTTTCTTTTATTTTTATTTTCTTAAGGGTACATTTATTATTTTTTCTCTGTCATTTACATAGGACTCGAAAAATGTCAAGACCGGTCCTGTATATAAACCATTTAGAATTAAGATAATAAAACATAACATCAAAACTAGTTTAAGAATAATATGTTATAAACTTTTTATCCAAAAAAACATAAACAAAAAATACATATTAATGATACTAAACAAATAATAGTGTTATTAATCACCACAATAATTTAGTGAGTACAAATTTATAGTTCTCATTGCAATTGAATTGCACACAAAGTGCTACAAAATCCAAAAATAAAATACATCGATAATGATTCTCCCTTGAATCAGCCTAGGCTCATTTTTAAATTATAATATTCTTTCATTAGATCGAACTTCACGACATTTAATCAAATTATATATAAGAGCCATCACTAGTCATAATTTTGAATATTAATGACGGCGTTAGGGAAAGCTTGTAAAGACAGTCGCCCACCCAATACCAAAAAAGCTCAATTAAAATGAAGGTTAGTAATAAAAATTTACCTTTACTATCATGACTGCCCCTGCAAAAAGTTGAAGATTGAAAGGTAAAGTTATAATCAGGCTTAATGCATTGACACCCCCTTGAACTTGTTTAAAAAGAATTGTTGCTACCCTGAACTTTCAAATGTGACAGATAGCCCCCTGTACTTGTCTAAAACGTGTCACTTTACCCCCTCGTAAAAATATCGGCTTCAAGAACAAGAAGATGAACATGACGGGTCAAGAATCGATACAATATTATGAGTAATTGAAGAAAAATTTAGAATAGAGATAAAGAACATATATTAAGGATTTTGAATTGTAAGAATATGAATGTTATGGATTTTTGTAATCATTTTCTATTCCACCAACAAGCTCTACGCGCATGTATTTTGATGGTCATTTACGTAGCAAGTCAGGTTAGCAAAAGGGGATAAAATGACGCGTTTTAGACAAGTACAGGGGGCTATCTGTCATATTTCAAAGTTCAGGGTGGCAACGGCCCTTTTTGAAAAGTTTAGGGGGGTGTAGATGCATTAAGCCTTATAATTACTTTGCAAGAGGTGGGGGATGAAAGGTTAAGTTATAATTACTTTAGGTTCTATTTAGTTTTTTAAACCAATGATATGGAATGACAAATGTGTACTCTTGTCACTTGTGTCTTCATTTATTGTTTAGCCTTCTTTATACATACATACATACATACATACATACATACATATTATGTATATGTATATGTATATGTATATATGTATATATATATATGTATATATGTATATGTATATATATGTAGATATA
>CATIWQ010250056.1:0-17157 GCA_949673415.1 Euphorbia schlechtendalii | reverse complement strand
TTCCTAGGACTTGATCTTTAGAATGCACTTGCCTTCCCTGGTAACGGCACCAAAAACTTATTCGCCACTTTTCTATAGATAAGTTTCATAGTTTGTTTGCAAGATTCGGCTATATATCAACGGTGGCAAAAACTTTTTCACATAAAAATATAGGTGTTGTCAATTCCCCTTATAAAAATATGAAAATGATGATAACTGCAAGTATACAGTTACGATGTAGTTTTAAAATATATCGATCCCACAGGGAGGGACTAGTTCTAAAGATCAACAAGGAAGATAAAATAAAGAAAATAAAATAAATTTGATATTTTGGGTAGGAGGGTTAGAATGAAGAATGAGTAAATATAGGTATGAAAGATTAGAGAATTTAAATATATAGATTTTACCTACGAAATAAGGATATTAGAGAAAACATGCAAGTTAAATAAAGGTGTTACGATTCACTAAACTAATCTAACAGACTTGGTTCTAAATATTCAGATGTTCAATTATTCACCGCAGAGCAACACATGAAATAACTTTTCTAAACATAGCACAAACTAATTAAAATGATTATATAAACCTGGACAACATCAATACTATGCTTAGTACGGGTCGCTCTCACATAGCCACATTTTGCAAGTTACAATTCCAAAAAGGTTGGCTCACTAAACAGAGTTATATCACAGATCCAATGATTATACACGATATTGTTAACCCTGAAAGTACTCTTAAAATTAACTCCAACGCATATAACTTGATTAATATAAAAGACTTAACATGAAATACGCATTATGACACATAGACATATCATAAACTTTGAAATAGAAAGTATAAGAAGAAAGAAAAGCAAATTTGTAAGGTATGCAAGTGAAAGCTAAAGTTGATCAAACCATATCCACTCTTTAATGAGAGTCATCAATTCTCGCAATTCTTGCATCTGCTTTGAATTCGATCTCGGCCCATACAAAACCTCCGCTAGGATGCTATTCTTTATGAATATCGAACAAACAAATATTAAAGAATGAAAAGTTTTATTGATAAGTGATTTGCAAGTACACTTATACAACAATCGCTTGAGAATATAGAGAAATCTAGTGATCGAAACAAGAATTCAAATCACTTAAACAATTTCCCGCTAACACTTATGAACGTAGCGAATTCTCTATCTATACACACACTATATGTCACTCATGCACTCTAATGCACTCGTTACTACATGAATGCCCCCTTAAATTGAAAGGTTTGGAGCCTTATTTATAGAGTTTGAAGGGCTACGTCTATCCAAACGAAGAGTCGCGTCTATTGGTGAAAGATTGCATCACTTCATTGTGATTGGTTGAGAAGCTTCAATCTAATCCACAATGGATAGGCACCTTTTATGATTGGTTGACTTTTGATAAGTGTTTATTCATTGGTAGTTGATGGTGCTTGATGGCAGTTGATCATGCTTATCTAGTAGTTGGTAGTTAAGAAAATAAAACCAGAAAACTGTCTAAGTCGCGACCGCGATATACATGTCGCGACCATGATATACATGTCGTGACCACGATATACATGTCACGACCGTGAATCTTTAATTGGCAGACTTCTATTTTGAAGAAGAACAAGTCACTACCGCAAATGATTGTCGCGATCGTAAATTTCATTTTTCTTCAAAATTCTCCTTGTGACTTCACCAATTTTTGACGGCTTTGATCCTAAGCCAAATCTTTAAGTTTCACGCATCTTTTTACACCTTTTTCACTCTTTTTTGATAGAATTCCACTTTTGATCATTTCACTCCCAAGATTTACCTAGTATCTACATTTTCATCACAAACAACTACATACCACGTGAAATCTTTTATAATAAGTATAAAAATGACTTAAACTATAGTGTTTAATGTGTAAAATTAATATGATAATAAGTGTAACTATACACTTATCATCTATCTTATAATGGTCTCCAATTTATTACCCGAATACATTCATGTGTTAACTCAAGCTACCACCTTTAGCTCTTTAGATCTGCTTCTTGGATTTAATCAAAGGAGTAACCCTACACATTCTAGTTTGTCCACTTCATTAACGGTTATTCTCAAAGAAATTGTTACTAGTGATATTTAGACTATTCATAATAATAGGTATGTGCAGTTCTCACTCCACGTAACTCCCACTATGTCCTCACACTTTTACGCTATGAAGTAGTCACAAAATTTGTTTTATCAATGTGCATATACATAATACTATACATATATTATACCAGCAAGATACATAAATAAAAGAACTGATAAATAACAAACATGCCTTAATTATTATTAATAATTATCCGAAATTGTTTGTGCATTATAACTAACTAAGACATATTGCCCTAATTACCTCTAGAGCATGCATCTTGTCTAACAATCTCCCACTTGCACTAGAGTCGATTGCCCATGTGCTTCATGCCATACTCGTTAACATGCTGGTCATGTTTAACCTGAGTCAATGGTATAGTTAGCCCATTCGCTAGATTCTGATAAATTGGAATGTATTCTAAATCCACATATTTTTTGAATAGTATCTCCAAATTGAGATGAAATTTTCTGTGTACATGTCTATTTCTCTGACAAGACCATGGTTATTTTTCCTTAGCAATAGCCCCATTGTTATCGCAATAGACCGCTATTGGATTTACAATGCTAGACACCACATCAAGATCACTAATAAATCCCTTAAGCTAGATAGCTTGCTTAGCTTCTTCTAAAGCAGTTATATACTCAGATTCTAATGTTGAATTGGTAGTCATATCTTGTTTGAAACTCTTCCAAACAACTTCCCCTTCGTTTAACATAAACACATTCCCCGATTGGGACTTATAATCATCCCTGTTAGACTAAAAAATCGCATCGACGTATCCTTCCAAAGAGAGATCACCTTCTCCATATACTAAAAACATATCCTTAATCCTACGTAAGTACTTAAGGATAGTTTTAATGGCTATCTAGTGCTTCTCACCTGTGTCAGATTGAAATCTCCTCATGATGCTCAACGCATTTGAGACGTCAAGCCTACTGCATACCATAACATACATGATGGATCCTGTCGCTAAGACATAGGGTATTCCATTAATGCTCAGTCTCTCCTCTTATGCTCTGAGACACTCAGGTTTAGAAAGTTTAATCCCGTGAGACATCGGGAGATAACCCTTTCTTGATTACTCAACGTTAAATCTAGCGAAAACCTTATCTATGTATGTACTTTGTGAAAGACCTAGCACTCTTCTGGATTTATCTTGGTAGATCTTTATACAAAGTATAAAAGCTGCTTCACCAATGTCTTTCATGGAGAACTTCTTTGACAAGTATGACTTAACTGCCTAAAGAAAAGGAACATCGTTTCCTATCAGCAATATGTCATTGACATATAATACAAGGAAAACGATCGCACTCCCATTAGCCTTCTTATATACGCATGGCTCCTTAGCGTTTAACTTAAAACCAATTTTTCGGATTGTCTTGTCAAACCTAATAGTCCAACTCCTTGATGCTTGCTTAAGTCCATAAATGGACTTCTGCAACTTACATACCTTTGAGCCATCCTTAGATGTAAAATCTTCGGGTTGTGCCATATGCACATCCCTGTCCAAATTCACGTTGAGAAATGCTGTTTTCACATCCATGTACCATATCTCATAATTGTAATGAGTAGCGATGGCAAGGAGTATCCTGAAAGACATTAACATGGCCAATGATGAAAGGGTTTCATCATAGTCAGTGCATTCTATTTGACTATAACCTTTTGAAACCAATCTTGCTTTATAGGTAATTGCATTACTGTGAGTAAATGACATAGAATGCTATGGGGTGAGAGCGAGCGAATGAGAGGCGTGATCCATCGAGGTATTTTTGTTAAAAATAATAATGACCGGGTCGTGGACCCGGAAAGATTTGAAAGAGAAAGTGATAAAAGTTTTAGATTGGTCAAACCCGAATCCGCCATCTCTTAGTTTTAGAGTCACCACCTACATTAGCTCTTCCAAGAATTAGAGTCCTGTGAGGCTTAATGTCCAGGGGGATGGCCCACTAAGATACAAAGATTCGGGTTTAGGATAAGTTGCCTACTTCTTATTTGATCAAATTATATTACATCTACAAAAAATCGCATTTCTTAATTATGCATATTCATTCTTATGTCATTTTCGAGTTTATAATTTATAATTCACACATATTTGGAAAGCAATAAGACCATACACAAAGCAATAAGTAAATGCGGAAAAGTAAAGATTAAAAATTACAAAATCTCGGGGGATGCAACCGCCCGCCTAATCTATTAATTACATTTCCCAAAAAAATAACAATTGAAATTGCGATACCCGAAGGAAAAATAAAATCCTAAACATACATCTAATTTTAATCTACCTACATCCACAAAGGTTAGTATAGGGTATAACACAACATTCACACATTTGTTTGATTTGATTTTGATGAGACCCGTGTGGCCTAATTGAAAAATCGGCGGTTAAAAATTATTATGTAATAAAAAGGTTCATTTTTATTAACAAGTTGGTTGCTCATTTTAATTTTTGAGAATGCTCGCATGGTAAAAATGTGAGGACTGTTATTGGGGAATAATTTTTTATTCACTTCGTGAGAGTATTCTAACAGGAATCTTCGATAATTAAAAGAAATAGAAAAGAAGAAACAACAATATTACAGTACTATTTACAAAATAATAAAAAGCAGAATTATTCCTAGGTTAACATGTAGATTAAAATGAAACATAAAAAAAGGCACGAGATAAAGCAATTGTAGGAACTCAGAGGCTTACCCTTATAGAGTGAATCCACTTCGTAATACCAGCATGATCCTTGGGAGCGATCCTCATCATCTTTAGATTTTTATGGTGTTTGAAAAATAATCAAATCAAAAGTATTTTTAATTCAGAAAATATTGTGAAAAGTCAGAGTATTTTATTTGTATTTTTATGCTAAAAAATTCCATGTCGGATTCCCAAAAAAATTCTCCCGATACTTATAGGGAAAAATCCTAAAAAATCCAAAAAGGAAACAAATTCTGGCTAGGGGGTGAGCCCTTGCCAGAATTTTTGGCGAGCCTCACCTAGCCAAAGTCTGGCGAGGCTCACCGGACCAAGATCTCCGGCCAGGTTCGATTCTCGATTTTTTATGTATTTTGTTTTAATTTTTAATTTTAAAAAATATTTTTAATTAATTTTTTATTAAATTTTAATTTTCTAAGTCCTAAAAAATAAAATTAGAGACAATGAGCACTCCCATTTGAAGATCTCTGGATAATAAAAAATTATGTGATTTAAAGATTAAATCTCAAAAAGCTAACATCATCAAATGTGCGAGCTAGTACAAAATCCCGTGCTCATAGCTACCCCTTGTGTGATCAGTGCTTGTTAAATAGCCAATATAATCACACGAATTGAGTGGAGGGATCGAGAAAATACTTGACCAATGTGGTTAGCGACTCCGAATTCTTGATTGGTGTCCCATGTGGTGACTTGTGTATTTCTTACGTTGGCATGATTTTGACAGACAAGTGTTTCTTCCTTCGATTGCAGTCATTACGTAACCCTTCTGAGTTGACCTTTGGCTGATTTTCCATATCATCGAAACAGTTGGGGTGAGGTGCCTAAATCCTTTTCAAAGGCAACCAAAAGTAATATTGATAAAATGTTTAGTTACTTCTTATGGCAAATTAGACATGGTTAGGAGGTAAATATGTTTTGTTTTAATTGTTTGATTGAGTTTCTGTGAAGTAAAAAGTTTTTCCCCTTCAATCAAAAATTAAAAAATTATGGAAAAAAATAAATTTAATAAGTTAGGAAAAAAATATCGGGGATGTCTCGTGCACTTCTCTGTCTTATTTAGGAGACTTTTATTGGAGAACATAAATAATTAGGGTCCACTTATTTTCTTTATAAATACCCCCTTTCTCTCTTCCTCTTCTCACCTTTTCATTCTTACTTTCTCTCTCTAGATATTTTCTCTCTTCCTTCTCTCTAAAAATGTTGTCGAAGGTCATTGGGAGGCAGCTCAGATTCACGTTCGGCCTTTGTCCTCAGCCTACTAATCAGCCTGGTGTTTACTCTATCGACATCGATGATGCTTATGGTTTGAGTGTGAGGGACACCATGCTAGGACTTACTCTAACCACTCCCACAGAGGTGTTGGATCTCGATTTCCTAGCTCAGGTTCACCTTTCCCAGATCGAGGTACTTCTTAAAAACTAACTTTTTGTCATTTAATTTCTGGATTTGTTAGTTTTTATTTCTTCTAGGAAGTAGAATTGAACCGAAACTTGATTCATATCGCAGAATTAACCATAGAAAAGAACAAAATTTAGTTAAAAATTTATTTCTCATAAAAATGTCTAAAATTTTCATCGGAAAAATTTTCAGCAGACATCTAACGTTTGCCAAGCCCCGAAGGGGCTTGCGTTCTAGCCGATAACCCCTTGGGGCGTTGCAAGAGACTCTAGTGAGGCCCCCTAGGGGGTTTTGCTAGAGATTCTGGCGATTCCCCTAAAGGGCTAGCCGGAGTTTCCTACGATGCCCCTTGGGGTCTTCATGGTTGGATTTTTTAAAAAAATTTTTGTTTTTTTCTTTTTAAAGTTTTGTTAACATGTTTTTTTCTATATTTCGTTATCCTTTTATTTACATTTTCCGGTGCTTCGTCATATGAGCGGGTATACTAGCGTTCAGACCTAGTGATGACACGCCTCCTCTTGGCCGGAGATTGCCCAGATAATTGAGGCCACAAGCTTTGGTGATATAGCTTGGTCCTTACGGTCTACGTTGCATGATGTCGATTGCGTTAGCGCACAGATGGTGTGACATATCCCACACTTTCCATCTTCCTATCGGGGAGGTTACAATCACTCTATCCAATACGATGGTGATTACCGATTTGCCCTAGAATGGGACTGTGATCTGATTCAATGATTTCATGGAGAGGTTCTTCAAGACCTCCACAATCTGTTGGTGCATCATGGATTTATTCGGCGTTGATCCGAGGGGCCAAGCATTGCGCTACAATGCACCGGTTGAGTATTAAACTGGTTGAAGGTCCGTTTTGGTTGTAGAGATTCCCTTATATGTCCGCTCTTTCCTCATTACTTTGTTGAGTGTGACTTTCTTCCCAGTCTGGAATAGTGGGATCAACTACGGGTTGATTGAGCCTTTAGCTAACCTAGATAGCGTTAGTGGCCTTAACTGGCCTCGGGCGATATTAGCCAAGACATAATTTGCCCTTGACTTGGTTATGAGGGCTAATATAAGGTTACTGCGATGCTCCGCCATGGTTCTTCAAGTACCGTTTGTTCATTTATCATTCGTACATACTGGTTCTTTTTGGTTTACATTGTTTGACTTTATCTTTGTCTTTGATTGTGCAGGCATGGGCTTTCTTTCACGGTTTCCTTCCTGCTTCGCGGTTTCCTGATGCTCCTTATTACTCTCCCTACCTTGTTCGGATTTATTCTGCCTTTGAGGGAGAGATATTGGACCTTCAAGGTTACTATGGGTACCTCTACGGTTTGACACTCGACCAGGTGAGGATTCTTATTTTGGGTAAATGGAACTTTATTTGTCCTTTGTTAGAAACTCATCCTAAAGGCTTACCCTTACGGAGTGAATCCACTTCGTTATACCCGCTTGATCCTTGGGAGTGTTCTTTGTCGTCTTTAGATTTTTATGGTGTTTGAAAAATAATCGAATCAAAAAGTTTTTTTAATTTAGAAAATGTTGTGAAAAGTTAGAGTATTTTATTTGTATTTATCGGCTAAAAATTTCCGGTCCGGAACCCCAAAAATTCCCTGATATTTATAAGGGAAAATCCCTAAAAATCTAAAAAGGAAACGAATTCCAGCGAGGGGGTGAGCCCTCACCGATATTCTAGTGAGGCTCGCTAGCCTCGTCAGAGTTTCTGGCGAGGCAAGCGTTGCCAAATCTCCGGCTAGGCTATATTCCTGATTTTTATGTATTTTTAATTAATTTTTTAGTAAACTCTAATTTTCTAAGTCCTCAAATATAAAATTAGAGACGATGAGCACTCCCATTTGAAGATCTCTAGATAATCAATAATTGTGTGATTCAAGGATTAAATCCCGAAAAAGCCAACATCATCGAAAGTGTGAGCTGGTATAAAATCCCGTGCTCACAGTTAACATTCATGTCATTTTTCTTCTTGAAAACCCACTTGCATCCTATGGGCTTGATCCAACTTGGAGCATCAATCAAGCTCTAGACTTGATTTTCCTACATGGAGTCCATCTCTGACCTCATGGTTGCAAACCGTTTGTTAGATTCTGAGCATTCCATTATCTCCTTGTAAGTCTTGGGCTCATCATCTTCCATAAGGAAGAGATGTTTATCATCAATGATGAGAAACCCGTATCGTTCCAAAGCGATTGGAGCCCGGCCTGACCTACTCAATGTCAGTGTTATAGAAGGTTGTTCCATGCTTACACTATCTTGTGTAATTGGTGTAGGAATAATTATTTGATTGTCTGTTTGATCTTCTTGAGTTCCTAACTCAAGATTTCTCCCACTAGCGTTCACAAGTATATGCTCCTTCTCGAGGAATTGAGCAATTATGGAAACAAGGACTTTTTGTTCCTTGGGATCATAGAAAGTATACATCATAGTCTCCTTAGGGTAACCTACAAATAAGCACTTGTCAACCTTAGCACCCAGCTTATCTGAACTCATCCTCTTTACGTAAGCAAGACATTCCCAAACTCTTAGGTGAGAAAGAGCTGGTTTCTTACCATGCCACAATTCGTATGGAGTTTGATCAACTGATTTAGAGGGCATTCTATTTAGAATATAAACTGCGCTCTCAAGTTCATAACCCTAAAAGGATCTACTGAGTTCTGATTGGCTCATCATGGACCGACCATATCAAATAGGGTTCTATTCCTCCTTTTTGACACTCCATTATATTGGGTTGTATAAGGAGGTGTCCATTGGGATAAAATACCATTATCCCTTAGATAATCTTGAAACTCTTGGCTTACGTATTCACTACCTCGATTAGATCAAAGCGTATAGATACTTTTCCCAAGTTGTTTCTCTATTTCATTTTTGAACTCTTTAAATTTCTCAAAACACTCAAACTTCTACCTCATAAGGTACAAATTGCTGGTTAATCAAGATAGTTAGTGAACATGCAATCATTGCAAGGTGAAATTTCAAAACTTAAAATTAACCAAAAGATCTCCTAAGAATGTCATGATTGATATAAACTAAGTTAAAACATTCCATAGATGCTTTTAGGTTTATAAAGCTTATAAAATAAACCTAGCATATAAGGTTAAAGCCATATAAGGTTAAAGCATTATAAGTTGATTCGTTGCTTTCTCTCTCTTGGTTACGTGTTCCCTTTGAGAAATTTGACAGTACTTCATTTGCACGAGCTTCCAAACTAGGATATCCTCTATGATTGATCCGCATAGATCTTCACCGACCAAAACCTCATTGAGGAAGAACTCATTAGTAAATAGCAATAGCTAGACCACTCTAAAACCAACCCGAAAATAACCTAGAAGACTCACTTAAGAAACAGCCTTCAAAAGATTACTTGGATTGTTTGGAGAAACTCATGAAGGATCTCGCACAACAAAAGAAGAAGAGGAAGTCGAATTCAGAGAGAAAATTTGAGCTGAAGCTATATTTTGGTGTGAATAAAGTGAGGAGTTGGAGGCCTATATATATAGGGAAAAGGGGGAGTGTTAGACTCCCCTCAATAACAAGATGGGATGGGAATATTCCCATCCCATCTAATCGGGTTAGTTGTGCGGGTCATGGTGACCCGCAGGTTAAATTGCGTAGGTTATAAGGCAAGCCCTTGGCTTGCGGCCCACGCAAGAACTGCTATGAGCAGTGTGAGCGGGCGACACAGAGCGGTGGGCTGAGAGCGCACGGGTTCATAGGCGCGGTCCACCGGGGTGTTTTGAAGAAGAAGAGAAAAAGCACCGGGTCGGGGACCCAGGAGAAAAAGGTTAAAAAGAGAAAAAAAGGTAAAAATGTTTAAGATCGGTTTGAACCCGAATCCTCCGTCTCTTAGTGTGGAGTCACCACCTGGATTAGCTCTTTCCAGGAATTAGAGTCCTATGAGGCTTAACATCCGGGGGATGGCCCATCAAGACACAGAGATTTGGGTCTGGGATAAGTTGCTTTATTTCTTAAGTGATCACAATATATTACATCTACAGAAAACTATTTTCTTTTAATTGTGCATATTTGCACTTATGTCATTTTTGGAGTTAAATGCACGATTCACGTATTGCGAAATATAAATTATTCACAAAGCGGAAAGATAAACCATCCACAAAACCATAAGTAAATGCGAAAAATAAAATTACAAGGCTTCAAAATTCGGGGGATGCAACCACCAGCTAACCTATTAATTACATTTCCCGAAAAAAAGAAATTGCGATACCCGAAGGAAAATTAAAATCCTAAACATACATCTAATCCTAATCTACCTGCATCCACAATGGTTAGCACACGTATGTTCAATTTTGGATTTGGTGAGGCCCGCGTGGCCTTAAGAAAAATCAATCGCGATATTGTTTGTTTAAATAAAACTGTTTGTTTTATTAACACATTGGTTGCTCATTTTAATTAATGAAATTGCCCGCATGGTAAAAAGTGTGGTCTGTTATCCGGGAATATATTTTATTCCCTTCGTGGGGGTGTTCTAACATACATATTCTTATGATAAATTTCAATAGTTAAAATAAAATAAAAAAATGAAAATCCTAGGTTCACAGGAGAGTTTAGAAGAAGAAATTAAACAATGAAAGCACGGAATTGCAGTTCTAGGAACTCAGAGGCTTACTATTAATTAATGAATCCACGTCGAAGAATCTGATCGGTCGTTTAGAAGTCCTCCTCGTCCTTTGAGTTTAGGTAAAAAATTATAGTAAAAAAGTCCAAAAAATTGTTCGTTTCAATTCTCGGGAGCAAAGGTCGTTCTAAAGCAATGTTTTTTTTATCTGATAATATCCCGGCCCCATTTATCGAAAATGATCCTACTATTTATAGGAAAATCCCGAAAAAACCAAAAAAGGAAAGTTTATCCGGCAAAGGGGCCTCGCCGGAGAAAAGGCCTCACGAGGCCTCGCGGAACTCTTCGCGAGGCCTCACGCGCGAGGCTTTCTCACCTCGCGCGAAGCTCGCTAGCGCGTCCGCGAGGCTGCCTTGCGTGCACGCCACGAGGGTCCCTTAGGACCCTCGCACGGAGCCCCCGCGAGGGTTCTTTAGGAACCTCGCGAGCAGGCCCCGTGAGGGATCCATAGGACCCTCTCGGGCAGGCTCCGCTAGGGTTCCATAGGACCCTCGTGGGAAGGCCCCGCGAGGGTCGCTTAAGACCCTCGCGGGGAGACCCTGCGAGGGTTCCTAAGAACCCTCATGGGCAGGCCCTGCGAGCGTTAGTTAAGACCCTCACGAGGAGGCTACACGAGGTTCCCTCGTGTTTCCACGAGGCTGCCTCGCGTGCTAGCGTGGCTCCCTCGCGTGTGCGCGAGGCTGCCCGCTATCGGCATTACATCTCCTTCTTTTTTTTTATTTTTTTATTTTTTATTATTATTATTATTATTATTATTATTATTATTTTTGGTTTATTAATTTCTAAATTAAATAATTTAGAGATGAGGAGGATTCTAATTCGGATACGTCAGGATACTCGAGAATGTGTGATTCGAGGATAAAATCCTGTAAAAGCCGTCATCATTGAATGCGCGAGCTGGTGCAAAATCCCGTGCTCACAGTTGCCCCTCATGTGATAATTGTTGGTTGTATAACTAATGTTATCACACAAAAAGAGCGGAGGGATAGAGAGAATACCTGACCGGTGTGGTTGGTGATTTCCTGTTCTCAAATGATAAAATTAGCCTTCCTTTCTGGCGTTGTGTCTTCATAAGGTTGTCCGTTTCTTTCTTCGGAATCCTCTTGGTACTTGATGCCCCTTTTGTATGGGTCGACCGTTTCTTTCTACGGCGTCCCATTTGTGGTAACCGTTTCGTTCTTCGGTTGATAAAGGAGGTCATTTCTTTCTTCAACCGTCTAGATAACCGTTTCCTTCTTCGGTTATGTTTTGAATTTCCTTAAGATGTTGGCTTGTTTCCTGTAACAAATAAGAAAGAAAATAATGTTAATATATTTTACGATGAATGTTTTAATTATTTTATTGAGTTTATGCGGAGCAAAATTTTTTGCCCATTCAATCAAAAATTAAAACATTAAGGAATAAACGAGTTTAAGGAATGTTGGGGATGCCCCGTGTATCGTCCCATAATGTTAGGTGGCTGTCGTTGGAAAATAATAAATAAATAGGTGGGGCCCATTTATTTCATTTATATAAAGAGCTCCACTTCCTTTATTTTTTTTCACTTCTTATATTCTTCATCTCTTTAAAACACTCTCACCCTCCCCTCTCTCTTGAAATCATGTTGTCAAAGGTTCCTGGTAGGGCACTCCGTCTTACATCACACATCACTCCTCAGCCTATCGAAGATCCAGGCATATTTTCCGTTAATATTGACGCTGCATATGGTTTGGCACCAAGTGATACTATGCTGGGGTTTACCATTACTTCCCCTATAGAGACATTGGATCCTGATCTTCCAGCCCAACCTCATCTTTCCCGGTTCGAGGTATTCCAAATAACATTTTTATTTTCCGCTTTTTTAGTGAAAATTTGTTATGTTTTAGGAACTAGATTAGAACCGATCCTTGAATCATGTCGCGGAATTTAATAAAATATGTACAAAAAAGAGACAAATTCATATCAGCCGGAAATTTTTTCGGCGGACAAATATATCGGTGAGGGTTCTAAAGGACCCTCGCGAGGCCTATCGCGAGGGTCTTAAGCTTCCCTTGCAGTGCCTCTCAATGAGGGTAGGACCCTCGCAAGGTTTCCCGTGAGGGTCCCTTACCTCGCGGTTCCTTTCTACGAGGGTCCTAAGGGACCCCCGCGGTGCCTTCTCGTGAGGGTCCTAAGGGACCCTAGCGAGGCTTCCCGCGAGGGTTGCTTAAGCGACCCTCGTGGTGTCTCCCCGCGAGGGTCTTAAGGGACCCTCGCGAGGCTTCCCGCGAGAGGTAAAAGCGACCCTCACGGGGCGTCCCCACGAGGGTCCTAAGCAACCCTTACGAGGCTTCCCGCGAGGGTGGGGGCTCGCCGGATTTTTCCGGCGACGCCACTCCGAGATCTTCTTTTTTATGGAAAAGTGATTATAGAATAATCAAAGCTCGAAGTCCAAACGTATTTCGGATCCGAAAAAAACTTTGAATAAAATATTTATTCGAAAGATAATAGGACTAAATCTGTTTTAAAACCTGAGTATATCCGAGGACCTCTTTGAGAAACGTGAGAAGCTGAATTTCGAGATCCAAACGTGTTTTGGATTTAAACTATTTAAAGAAAATATTTTTTAGTGTTTTTCTTGCCGTTTTTGCGTTTAATTAGAAAATGCGTTTAATTTGTTTTGCAGTCTCCCACGCTGCGTCCTAGTGGTGAGTATTCTACCATCCAAGCGTGGTATGGTCACGCTTCTTCTCATCCCGAGCTAGTCCAGGCTATCAAGGCCACCGACTTTGATTCTTTGGCCCGATCCTTACGGCCCTCCTTATTACCATATGCCATATCGATCGCGCTTGCTCAGAGGTGGTGTGACATTTTGCACACATTCCACCTTCCGATCGGGGAGGTTACTGTTACTCCCTCTGATGTTGTAGTGATTACTAGTCTACCCTAGGCTGGTACCGTGATTCGGTTCGACACATTTTTGGAGCAGTTCTACAAGGCTCCAACTGCTTGCAATCGTGTCAGAGACCTGCTCGGTGTTGACCCCAGAGGCCGAGCATTGCATTATAACGTGTTGTTCGACTTTTAGACGGGTCGACAATCGATTTTCAAGGCCGAGATTCCTCTATACGTTCGGTCATTTCTGGTCACCCTGTTGAGCGTTACATTTTTCCCAGTGGGGAATAGCGAGATCAACTACGGGCTGAATGAGCCACTAGCAAATTTGGACAAGGTTAGTGGCCTTAATTGGCCACGGGCAATCCTAGCGCAGACATATTTTGCACTTGACTTAGCCGTTCGGGGTCGTTTGCATTCTCTTCGTTGCTGCCCCATGGTTCTTCAGGTATTATTTGCTTACTTTGTGATTTGTGTATATTGGTTATTGAGTGATTAACCTTAACTAATCCCTTCATTTCATAGGCCTGGGCTTTCCATCATCGATTCCTCCCTGCCCCACAGTTTGCTGACTCTTCGGAGGGAGCTCCGTGCATGGCACGGATTTGCTCATCCTTCGTGGGAGATTTTTTGGATTCCGCTGGCTACTATCAGCATCTTTGCTAGTTGACACTCGAGCAGGTGATGGACCTCGTTCTGATAGATGATTCTGGGCACCCCCACCTCCCACCTCCCACCGGACTATTCTGGGCACACCTGGTGATTACTAATCCAGAGGAGCGGGAGGTACTCTTCGAGGAGCATGGCGTGAGGCTCTCCGGACGTCGCAGTGACTATGAGGCCTTTATTCGAGAGAGGCAGCTCCCGCTTCACCCGCCAACTCAGGCTGAGGCGGAGCGCCCCCTAGCTAGTGCTAGGGGTCCGAGAGTTGACGATGGTTCCGGTGCAAGTGCTAGAGGAGTTGGTGTGGGATGCCAGGTATGAAATGGGTGAATTGTTTTTTCCATGTTGATCCTATTTCTTGCTGTTTGTCTATCTTTGTAGGAGTTTGCCCGAAAGAGGGTTCGTGTGCCTGATTTGAATACCGCGACCGGGGACGTGAGTACATCCGCAGGCGTCGTAGAGGGGAGGTTTGTGATTCCCTTTGACTTTATATTCTCTTTGATGAGTTCCATGGGGACCTCACAACAGGTGCCTCTTCCCCCGAGCTTTCACACATTGGCATATGATCCTTCCGACACGACTCACATGAGTTTTAGGCCTCCAGTGATCTTTTAGGGACCTCTTGACGTTTGTTTACTTACTCCTTTCCTTTTGTAGGTTGTACGTAGGAGATGGATCGAGTTGCACGTCATTCCTTTGCATTGAGGGACTTGATGCTCTCATAGGATGGGATCACACATGTATGTTGTTTTTCTCGACCTGTAATATGCAATGCATGATATGTCATTTTTGTACATGGATGTGATCTTCGTGACATGTTTTATGATTGTAGGATATGGCGACGAGGAGCATGGAATTTGAGCGACGCTACTAGGAGCTTGATGGTCGCTTTCAGTCACTAGACATCAGCCATCGTATCCTCGAGGTTAGCCATCGGGAGCTGGGAGTTCGTTACCAGGGTTCGCATGCTTAGCATCAGTGTTTGGAAGCTAGTCACCAGAGTTTGCAAACTCAGTACCAGGAGTTGCTGCAGCAGCATGCTGCAGCAGAGCAGGCTCCAGCAGAAGCATGGGCTTCCACCTCGGGTGCTCACCAGCACCTTACATTTGATATTGAATCCCTACTTGGTGACCCAGATGGTGAGCGACTCTTCACTCCAGAATGGGATGCCAATTTTCTTCATGCTCCCCAGCCTCCTCCTACGTCTGGTTCAGCGGGTGGTGCTCCCGGGGGATTAGGTGCTGAGGATTTTGAGAAAACTACCATGTTGCCCCGAGATTCGGTGGGTGGAGATAATGCATAGGCAGCGCATGCTTAGGAGTTCCTTTTAGTTGTAGTTTTAGATTCCTCTTTTCGAACCAGACTTTTTAGATAGCTTCGCCTTGTAGAATCTTAAAAAAACTTCTGATTTATGAAAGAAAGGGGATTTCAACCTTTCATAGTGCCGGGTTCTCGCATGTGGTGTTTTATTTTATGAATATGCTTGCTTATTTGTGGATGTTTTTCATATATGTATGAATGAGTGTTAATGCTAATGTATGTGGTTAATATGTGTAGGCAACACCGATCTTGAGGAATTTCCTTTAGCTTTTTCCTTTCTGATGTCGACCCATAATGAGCGCCTTAGGGTCTTTCTCCGTACCATTCGGGGACCCGACTGGCAGAGGATTGAGAATTTTGGTCTGAGGGGTCTTCAATACTTTACTTCCAAGCTTGTGAATATGGCCTTCATTCGGGCTGCTCTGAAATTTTGGGATCCTACCACTCATGTCTTTCGTTTTGCCGACTTCGAGCTTTGCCCCTTGGTTGAGGAGTTTCATGCTATTTTGGGGCTCCCTTTTCTGAAAGAATCGATGCCAATATCTCCTGCGAGACTATCCTTCGCCTTTCCTTCTTTCCAATTTGGAGGTGAGGATAAGCTAAAGGGTTTATGGAACCTGGAGTCAAGTGGGCGCTTTTTGTCAGCTCCCCCTGATGTTGGCTGCTTTCGAGTTGAAGTTGTTCTTAGCTGGTGTGAGAATACACGCAGCAGTCATCTAGCTTGGCCCTCTATGGTGACTCTGCTTCTTCTGGTGGAGTTTGTTTGTGGGGTTGGAGCGATTGCCCCTTTTCGCTTGCTATCAGTGATTGACCCACTCTCCACAGGCCTTTCTCCGGCAGCTTTAGCCTTGGCCGAGAATCTGGTTCACTTGGATGCTACTTCGGTGAACCTGGACTTAGTAGGAGACCATTTTGCCTTGCTTGAGGTAATTCTCTTTCCTTACACCTTTCTTTTGTGGTTTTAGTTGTTTGTTTAACCAAATGGATTAATGTAGGTGTGGTTGTTGGAGAAGCTTTGCTTGACTGCTGATCCACACTTAGGAAAGACTCGGTATCTCCCTTTGCATTATGGTCCTCGAGGCTTTACTAGGAAGGACCATTGCTCATTGAGTGAGGATGCTTGGGTCGAGATCTTGGGCTCCTACTAATCTTCTAAGGTTCGTTGGCTTAGCCCTTGGTTAGAGATTCCATTCGTGGTCACTGACATCCATGATTTTGGTGTTTTATTGATGGGGTTGTTTGGCGTTACATCCTATTCCCCTTCTTGTCTGTGTAGGCAATATGGGCATTAGCAACGGGTTCTTAGGTCTCTATGCTCGACCCGTTTCCATGATTTTGGTCCTGACACACCTAATGCTCTACGGAGGCTTTGGGCATGTGCTCGAGTTGTTATGTTGGATTACACCACCCTAGAGACCACAGATACTGACGAATTCTATCATGGATGGCTTGGTGAGATCAAGGTTCTCCCCGATGCTGATCATCATTTCATGGTGTCTC
>CATIWQ010250043.1:0-20514 GCA_949673415.1 Euphorbia schlechtendalii | reverse complement strand
TTGAAATTGAATTCATCCGATATAGGGTCTCCCTGACAGAGTCCGAGTTTGCCATGGTTAAAAAACCAAAGTTCAGATTACGCTGATTCCTTCTCCGAGCCACATAGACGCTACCAAACACACCGATCCGTTTGAACACCCTTTTCATTGCAAAATTGTCATAACCGTTTGGGAAATTCTCAAAATATATCTTAGATTGTTGTGGTGAGGGCTCTGATTTAGATTGTCGATGATGGTTTGATGTTGTAAGAGCCTCTGGAAGATGACCAAGGTTTGTTGAGGGTGCAGCTGGTCGTCGGCTAGGGTTCGTGGAGGATACAGATGGTCGGCGGCTAGGGTTATTTGTGGTTGAGGTTGGGCGGCGGCTAGGATTTTCGTGGATGGCTTGCATGTCTAGGGTTCGTGAAGGAATGGATTTTAAGTCGAAAATAATTTTCTGTGCACAACTTGCCTTGTACTAATTTCTTTGGAAGGCAGAGCACTTAATTTTTTTATTTTTTTTTGAAAAACAGAGCACTTACTTTATCATGGCAATTTGGCTCTAGTGTTTTTAGATGCACAAGAAATCAATGAGCTCAGCAACATACACTACAACAACAGCTCCCACTTAAAGGCTTAAGCTCCAACAGCATATCAATTTCAGCCGGCGACCACTAATTTCTATTTTGTATCAAAACAGCTTTTCAAATTCTTGAAATCAGATTCGGTTGAGCAAATTGGGGGATGGCAGAGACGGCGACGGTTGAGTATGGAAATACCATCGGAAAACATGGAGATACCATCGGAAAACCAAATCGGTTATAAAACTAGATACCATCGGTTGCAAGATCTTACTTGAAATAAAGAAGATCAACTGAGATCTCGCTGGAAAATTGTATCATTTGATTATCGATCATTCACATACATAAATCTCATCTTTATTTTGTAGCTACCAAAATATGGCATAATTTAAAAAAATGGTTATTTTTTATAATTAAAATAATATAAGAAAATGACGAAACAATAAAATAAAATACTTCCCAAATATATGGTAGGAATTGATTGTTTATAAATAATGTAAATAATATATCAATAAAAAATGCTTAAACTCAAATAACGCAAAACATCCTTTATTATTGGCTTAAACCCATACAAAGAAAATTATTGTATATTTTCTTTTCATAAAGAAAGTGAGATATATTTATTAAAAATTGAAGAAGAATTGAATGAAAAAATATATTCAAATAGTAGCAGGTAACTTCGTCCAACTATTAAAAAAATATTTAAAAAATAGAATTTTAAAAATAATGTTCATGATCCACGGTCGTCGATCAATGACCTTAATGCCCTAGCCCTACCCTAACTTTTATCTCAATATCGTCATTGCATGTAGTCAAAACATAATTTTAAGTTTAAAACTTATTTGAGCTTGTTGAAAATTTAATTAATATGTTCGGTTAAAACTTGACTAAGCTTGATCGAACAAAAGCTCAGTTTGAGCTCTGCTCTAGCTCTTTACTAAGCTCGAGTTCAACTCGAACTCTATTTGCCCAAAGTTCGAGCTCGATTCGAGTTGGTTAAATATTTAACAAACAGAGCTCGAACAAATCAGCTCGGCTCTTTTACAAACCCTAGCCACAAACCAAGCTACTGACCATTTATACTAAAGTGTGTCACGTTCACAACTCTAAAATTGAACCTAAAATTTAAAGTTGGCATTCCCCAAAAAATATGCGTTCACACGGAATGAATGACACCCTTTCAGTTGAATTTTATATATTTACACCAAGTATCAAAACAAACTACAAGTTTAATACGCCCTAAAGTAATCACGTGTGGAAGTGTTTCAAAGAAGAAATCTTATTCCACGTTGAAAGTGTATAAATATCTCAATAATTTGTTAGCAAAATAAGCAAAGCAAAAGTTCAGGCCAAAGCCAAACTATAATATCCTCTTCAAACATGGAAAACACAAAAACACATGCAGCCTTATTAGCCAGCGCCGGCATGGGACATCTCATCCCCGCCATAGAGCTCGGAAAGCGCCTAATCACCCACCATAACTTCATGGTAACAATCTTTGTCGTGTCAACTGATCCCTCCACGGCTAAATCTTTTCTTGAATCGCCATATCCCAATCTCACTATTTTCACACTTCCTTTTGTTGATATTTCTCCCTTGGTTGAACCGGCAGATAGCGTTATCACAAAATTAGTTGTGCTAATGCGCGAGTCAATGATGAACCTTCGTTTAGCTATCTTGTGCATGAAGTTCCAACCCACGGCTTTATTTGTTGACATCTTCGGAACCGAAGCTTTTCCAATAGCGGACGAGTTCAACATGTTAAAGTTCGCTTTTTTTACTTCTAATGCTTGGTTTCTTGCTCTTACTATATATGCTCCAACCGTGGAGAAAATGGTAGAAGAACACATTAAGGATAAGAAACCGCTACAATTGCCTGGTTGTAGACCAATCCAATTTGAAGATGCACTTGAGCCATACCTAAAAATGGATGATCGAGTTTACAGTGAGTATACACGACTTGCAACTCAGATACCGATGTGTGACGGGATTTTGTTGAACACATGGGAGGGCTTAGACCATATAACTATTGAATCTCTCAGGGACCCAAACAAGCTCGGAAAAGTGGTTAGGGCACCGATCTATCCGGTGGGTCCACTAGTT
The DNA here is from genome assembly GCA_949673415.1 of Euphorbia schlechtendalii. NCBI lineage: Eukaryota > Viridiplantae > Streptophyta > Magnoliopsida > Malpighiales > Euphorbiaceae > Euphorbia > Euphorbia schlechtendalii. The sequence continues at coordinate 17,851 of CATIWQ010250043.1, read as the reverse complement.
AGACCCGCTAAACCTATAGTTGAAAAGGGGAAACATGTTCTAGAGTGGCTAAACATTCAACCTTCCAAGTCAGTAATTTATGTCTCCTTTGGAAGTGGTGGGACCTTGTCAACTCAACAAACAATAGAACTTGCATGGGGTTTGGAGTTGAGCAAACAAAGGTTCATTTGGGTGTTCCATCCCCCGATGGACCACGACTCGTCCGGGTCATTTTTCACCATCGACGATGAGATCGAAGCTCTAAAATCCTATTTACCCGACGGGTTCTTGGCCCGTATTCAAGAAGCGGGACTCATGGTGCCTACATGGGCCCCACAATCCGAGATTCTGGCCCATCCATCAATAGGCGGATTCTTAACGCACTGTGGATGGAACTCTGCTCTTGAAAGCATTACAAGTGGAGTGCCAATGATAACATGGCCATTGTATGCTGAGCAGAAACTGAATGCTAGCTTGCTAGTAGAAGATCTCAAGGTAGCTATTCGACCCGAAAAGCAACCGATAGAGAATATAATTGAAAGGGACGAGGTCACAAGGATTGTTAGAAAGATAATGGAAGATGAAGAAGGGGAATCGATCAGAAAGAGAGTGAAGGAATTGAAAATTAGTGCAGAAAATGCGATAAGTGAAGGCGGTTCGTCTCAAAAATCGCTATCTCTACTTGTCAAACAATGTGAGTACAGTTTCCATTGCCAAACAACTATGGCAATAGGTGCTTAGACAGACCCATTCTCATTGTGCTTTACATACAAGTTGACTTCAATGCTATTTTTTTTTCTACTGTGTCCTTTTTCATCATTACTAATAAGGGATGGGTTTTCTTAATCGTTTTTTTTTATCTGTGATATTGCATGTATGTCCTAATTAATGTAATATGATGCCGACCAGTAATATTTAATTAGTATGTAAGTTATTGGTGTTGTATCCTTTTGGGGCAGCTTGTTAATCAAAACGGTGACGAATCCAGGAATTTTTTACTATGATTTTCACATCTAAGCATCAAATGTTTTAAAATTTCAAGTAATTCATAAATTCAAGAAAAAAGTTTAGAAATAATAATGGTGAATATTTTTTAGTGAACAATGAAATTGTAAAAGAAATGCTAGAGCTAAATTTACAAAGATATAAAGATATTTAGTAAAAAAATGTATTTTTCTAAAATAAATGTATGATTTTAATATTTATATGGGATCCAACATTAATTTTTAATGGAGTTCAAATACAATTTACTATTAAATTTATACTACTTCTTCAAAAAAAGTGGGGTGATTGGACCCACATGTTAAACTGATCTAAAATATTAAACACTATATTTTATATACATTTTAACCTTGAGATACATAAATTACTTGTCATATATAAATACATACGGTGCAAATAAATCCAATACAAAATTAAACACGCACACATATTAATATTATCAGAAATTTCATATTATATATATGACCTTCATTTTGATTTATGTTCAAGTATGTATTTCCTTTTTTTCAATAAAATAAATATAATCAGGCATTCAGACTAAGTATTTTTTTACTAAAACATATATGTTATTGAAAAAGAAAAAAATTTGAGTGATTATATAATTTATTTTTGTTTTAAATAATGAGATAACTTCATTAAGAGGAAAAAAAAAAGGAAACACAAATGAATGGATTATATTTCCAGATCCCCATTACTTCATTTGTAAAAACTGAACGAGCTTAAGAGTAGGTAACAATGTTCAAGTCGCGCTTAACCTAACTAAAAAAGCATGAGATAAAGCTTCGAGCTAGAGCTCTACAATCCTAGGCAATGGAACTAACATAAGAGAATCATGAATCATTGAATCATTGTTACTAGATTATCAGTTTTAAGCACAATATGCGAATAGCCACGTTGTTTCAGCCAAGATAACGTCTTCCTTGCTTAGAAAGCCTCCGCCTCAAGGATATATGAATGATTCAGGAGAGCAACTGATTTTGCGCAAACAAAAAAGCCTGCCGAGTTGCGCACAATCAAGCCATTAGTTCGAATGTCGCCGCCATTGAAGACCGCCGCATCTACATTGCGTTTTAGGAGAGGAGAATGTGGCGGCTCCCACCTGCTCGGGTCTCGATCATGACCATCATTGGCTGCGTCCAGCAGAAGCAGGCAGCAGCAAACTCATCAAACTCGCCACAATCATGGCTTTGATGCTGCCCATTTGTCCTCCCCATAGCACATGAAGTTGACGCCAAGGAAGCCCCGGCCCAAAGTGCACCGTTGCTCTCGGGTTGGAATATCCGTTTATTCCTTGCCGACCACATTGCACACAACAAACAGCTTACCTTCTGCACAAAAGAAATTGGTTTGCCACAAAACCAATCATATAAAATCTCGTGAACATGAGCAGAGTGAGGCAAAATAAAAGTTTGGTGAAAAGCATTCCAAACATTTCGAGCATAAGAGCAAGTAAAAAAGATATGGGCCGCATTCTAAATTCCAAGATACCAAGTTTGACAATAGGCATCATCTACGTAATGGCGGCTGACCAAGTTAATCCGACAAGGCAGAATATCATTCAACAAAGCGTCATAGAAAAACACAGATTAACATGGTTAGCATAATCAGGGAACCCTTATAATGGCACGATAAACAGATTTAATGGTGAAATTTCCATGGGTTTCAAACGACCAATAGACTGAGTCTACATCTGAGTTGAAGGAAAACAGCGTTCGAAAGATAGATTAGCTTTATTATCTTTCTACTTCCCAAGCACGATTATGATTAAGCTCAGAACTTACCTATCATTTAAATCACAGTCAACCCTCCCATTCAAAATAATCTTGTCTCTGTGATTAACCTAAGGCATATGAGTAATTAAAATATTCTCCCCGTCCCCAACACGCCAATGAAAGGAATCCCAAAAGAATTGCATAACCGAAAAGATGTTACGCCAAACATAACGTGGAGAGTTAGATAAAGTTGCAGACAAGACATCACCATCTCTAAAATTAAAATACCAACAGCTAAAGACTCGAGCAACTAAACTATAAGAGAATTTCTTTAAACTTCAAAATTGCCTACTCAGGAAAGATGTATTAAAACTAAAACTAACAATATCTCAAAAACCCATTTCCCCCCAACTTCTTCTTCGGCTTATGCAATTAGACATATAAAGGTAATTAAACTTTAAAACTAACAATATATCGAAAGCCCATTCCCCCAAACAGTTTTTCAACCGGCCAAATATCTGGACCTGCAGATGTATAATAAGCACAAATATACAAGTCGATAAATTAAAATTAAAACAATTTCTTGTTAATTTGTAACTTGTAATATTTCCACTCATATATTATATATTATTCCATTAATTTATTCTGTTTTGGTATATATTGTGCTATTTTACTAAATTCAAAACTTATTGATCTCATTTTTTTTTATACATGTTTCAAAAGTTTATTACTCCAAAATATGAAATTATTTCCTCCCATATTGATATCACAATATCCATGGGAAAAGGAGCCCTATTTCATGCCTGGCTGGGATTGTTGTCAAAAGTGCTCACTGTTGTCGCGATAAGTTTTACTTACAAACTTTTAATAGAACATATTTTCATATTGGACAAAAGATGAGACTTCCGATACTTATTAATAAGAAACTGTTTTTTTTTCATTTCCCGAACTTTTCGAGACTGGATAAGCTTGAAAATTGAGCATTTCAGGCAAAAAAAAAGAGTCTGTGAAAGCAAAAGATGCTCTTGTTTGACCCATAAATGGCAAGAAATAGTACCAAGCTTGTGTCTTTCCCATGTTCGTACATCGTACCATATTAGTACTCTTCACATTGCAGACCTCTCCTCATTCCTGAACGAGTTTTTCCAACCAAAATATTGATTGTTTTATTCAGGTTTAGTCAGTGTCATATTTCGTATGTCTTTCTGCACACATATATTGTTGAAATCGAAATTAGGAGCTCCAAATATAGCTAAGCCAAACCATAAAGATATCAAAAACTATATAGTATGAGCCATATGTTATCAGCACACAACGCTGAAGTCCCGAGCATGTACTTTATTATGCAAACTTTAAGTTCTAAATATATTATCAGTTATCACTACGAATATGATCATCACCAGCAAGAACCTAATGGCTTGGTGTGTCTTGTAAAGATCATAATCAAATAATGTGTGAACCGGGCATATCAAACACAAAAAAAACATGGCATCGTGTACAATCTACAAACTTTATACAACTCAGTATTAAGTAGCCAAAAATCAACTGGCTTGCCCTTCTGATAAAATAATCATCACCATTGTTCAATCACAAAACTGAAAAATTACAGTCTATCAATACTTGTGATCAGTTTTCAACAAGTTTGAATTTCTAGTTTCAGAAGTCAACTTAGCATATGAAACAACTCAAATTAAAAGTACACATCACTAGGCTCAGTTGAAACTTGGGAGAAATAGTCCCAAAATAATAAACATTAGGTAACTGCATTAAAAGAAGAAAGGAAGAACAGAACCTCCCATGTCAATTGCTTCAATCCTTTCCCCTTGGGGATAATAGTTCTGCAGTGGATGCTGCCCAAATAATTTGAAATTCTTGTTCAATTCATTTGGGAGATCCTGCATTGCACCAAGAAAAGAAAATCTATACATGGGTTGCAATATTAATATGAATAGAGAGTTCCTGGCAATTAAGAACGGGTCCGGCAACCTGTAGACAAAAAAGGACAGCAAGCACTGGAGTTCCCTTTATGATACACTAGTTTGTTTCAGTAAATGAAAAGATTAACCATGAACCTTTGCACTTCCCAATGTGAGCTCGAGATCATCCACTCCTACTTCATGAATTCTCTCACCCTCCCATGCCATTACTCTGCCATTACCAAATTCAAACTCCGATCCTCTCACCCTCTCTGCCGTTGCTCCCCAGCCCAATACATCAGTCCCGTTAACATCATCTTGAAATGCAGCCTTCTGAATTACAGGTTTGACAAGATTAAATGTAGGTGAAGGAGGAGCCGCTTGAGGTGCAACTGCCTGAAAACTGACCCAATGGCCTGAGTCCATAGTAGAGACATCGGACTCGTCACATTCTGGTATTGGTATTCTGGCCGGGACAAGATGCTGGCGCCGCATGGGGCTTGAAGGGGCAGACACAGCAAAAAGAGGATGGCAAAAGGAGTTTAGAGAAGCGTTTTGGAAGGGATTCCAATCTGATTTCCGCTTTGAGCCTCTGGAAGTAGGTGAAGAAAGTGGAGGGGTTACAGGAGCACTATTGGATATTCGAAGAGGAGGGAGGTTCGTAGGGATTGAAGCAATGTTCTGAAGAAACGGAAGGAGGTATGTTGAGGGGTTTGCATCGAAACGAGTGGGGCTCGGGAATGAGGAGGATGTTGGACTGGCATGGTAAGAGGGTATAGGACTGGGGAAATTTGATGATTGGGGACTGGGTTGAAGAGAGGAACATGTACTGATGTTTGTTGGAATTCCTGTAATCTCTTGTGGTGGTGGCCTGTAGCCCTACACAAGCAAAGATTAGAAGATTTGATCATTTCATATTCTTCAAAGATCATGTGTATTGCTAATCGATGTTCATCAGTCATCACATTTACAGAAAACATATAGGATTGATTATGAATGTCAAGCCAGGAACATGGTTGCTTAGTGATGTACCGTCGTAGGAATCAGAATTCATGGTAGCACACAGGATTAAATAGAAAAAGAATAACAATAAGAACTCGAAAACAAGTTCAATTATCTGCACAGAAAATTACTCAAATCAAAATCAGGCACGGAAACAGTTAAATATAATATCTGACTGCTCGAATGGAGAGAAATCCGTGAAATCTCAACACGTTGTAGATCAAATCGCACAAATGCTACAGATCGATAACGAATTCAAGCCAAGATAACCTAGAAAGCTAATTAAGAACAAAGATATCCACAAATCTGAAAAATCAAGCAGGTAAATCAATAGGAGCACAAAAACGCAAGATCGAAGTTACAAACTAAAATCTGTAAACAGTAAACATGCAATTAGATCTAAGAACGGATCGAAATGAATCGCAGAAAGAAAATCAGATAAATCGGAAAGCGAATCTGAATGAAAATGGAAACAAACCTTGCGATAAGTGGTGCCATCTTCTTCAACGATCCAGCCAGCCTCAGAGCAAAGAGCTTTCAATACCTCATTATTATCACAGTGTTTGGGAAGTTTATAGTTCCCTTGAGCTCTAAGACCAGAATAAATTTTAGCAGCTATAGCTCTTCTCCTTCTTTCTCTTCGCTTATTGTTCTCCCTTTCCTTCCACGTCGGAAGCCTCCCCGAGGATCCACCGGCAGTAGTCATTTTCTGGCAAACCACCAGAGAATTAAGGGGTTGTGATTGGTTGGTTGAGGTAACGAATTGTGTCAGAGTTTGTGCTTTCGTTGAATTTTTAGTGCAAGAAAACGCTGCCTAGTTTCAGATCTTGCTCTTACTTTTTTTGAGTCTTTTGACTCTTTTAACACTCCAATGAAATTGCCACGATAGTTGGTACTAATAATATAAATAAATAGATAAAAAAAAAAGTTATAGTTTTTTAATGCAATTTTTTAAGTTACTTGCGTGGACAAATTAAATCAGATAGTTTTTAATTATATGATATAAAAAATTAAAATATTATATTTAAAATCAAAATATGTAGTTGTATAAAAAGTTTATGAAAATAATTTACTAAAATGATGGCATGAAAAAGTAACTCTAACCGAGTTTAAATAATTAATTCATGTATCTCTCAAAAGTAGACTTAACAATATCACATATAATGATTTTTCAAAATTAATATATATTAAAAGATATTTCCATATAAATTTTTATTTCAAATTTATCATAGGTAGAATAGACTGAATAGTATACGAATGAGTGAATGACTTTCACTAGTTGAGGTTGATTTAAAGACTAATAAATATTTAGGTACACTCCCTTTTGGATTCAAATTCAATCTATTATACTCGGTTCATTTTAATTCAACTCCATATAAAATTTCGTTGAAATAAAAGTTGAAAATAACAGAGAATCATCTAACGAGGTGGTATATAAACCTTTTGTCTCTGACATTGACAAACAGATGTGAATCTTATATTTTTAAACGGCCAAACCATCTTTACCTACCAACTTCAACCATTTTTCCCATTTCCCATTCCTCAAACCCTATTTTGCAGGATCTACAGCGTTTTTGCTCTAACCATCTTCCTCATTTTACATTCCCCATTTCAGATTCCAATAAAGTAAATAATATCCACTTCTATTCTAATTATTATTCAACAAATTATATATTAACTATAATATCTTGAACTAAAATATCTTATTAATTAATTACTATTATATAGTATTACGAATAAATTTTTTTTCTATTTAACATGCATGTTTTGTATAATATATAATAATAAATATATTACTTTCTTTAATAATAAAATAACAAATTACAACAACAATGACAATAAATATTTCATTATTTTTTTTCTTAAAAGACACTAGCTAAAACACAACTATAACAATAAATCATAGGACATCATATTAATCATATTTTGGTATGAATTAAAGTTTCTAAAATTTGTGTTTTATATAAAATATTATATATATATACACACACACATATATATATTGTTAACAAGGTAAAATATTAACAGGCGCGTACGAGCCACGCGACATCGCCCGGGCGGGACAGAGAGATTTAATGGTGAGGCTAGGAATGTTCTTACCAATCCAGACGGTTCCAATCCGACTCGAGGGTAAAACCCCGTTGCTCATCCAGGCGCATTGGATCTGCCCCAAATTAGGAGAAAATCAAGTCTTCCCTCAATCTCAGAGGAACATGCAGGCGGTAATCAAGCTGAGTCGGCTTGTCCGCCTGGACCGACCCGACACCTCAGGAGCATTGAGTCCAATTAAGAGTCTAAGATCTCAAGAGAGACATCAATGATTGGAACTCCCAATCCAGATAAGTTTTATCTTATTAACAAGATAAAGATTGACTCAAGCTAGAACTCTAGTGGATTCACACTCTTGGGTCAGATCAGAAGACGTTCATGGAGTATAAAAAGATCCTTTGGACCAACACGCAGAGGTACGTATTCTAATTCACAGAAAAAATTCTCTACCTCCTCTCTTAAATTCGATTTAACTTAAGCATCGGAGAGGCTACGCAGGTCACACGGCTAGTCCCCCTTAGCGACGTTTGTTGTTTTGCAGGAACCTTCAAACCACCTAAAAGAGGAGCGTTCGGAGTTGATCTCAGTCAGAAAGTTAGCGTATGGAACCACGTTCCAGTCCTAATTTAACATTGGTGCGGTGAGCGTGGATTGAATTTACTTGCTCAGGCGAGAATTTTAGTTCAAAACACAAGACTTCGACTAGACAGATAAGCAATTATATAATCTTCCTATTATTGAAACTCGATCTGTTCCTATACAATTGAGAATCTATGTTTGTAATTAAATAAAATTCAAAACGATGACGTATATCGAAACTAATTAATTTTTGAAGATGCAGGTGCAATTAAAAGTGCCAAGCTCTCATCAAGTTTTGTCCCATTTGACTAACGGAGATTTTAATTAAAGTCCTAGAGCACAACAATTTGATAAGATCACAATGATGCAAAGAGTAGTTATATCCTTATGTAAGGATTCAACTTGAGAAAACATAGCTAAGAAAGCTAGCAATACATCATCCGTTAAGCACACTCAAAGAGAGAGTTGATATCCTTATGAAAATTACATGTGGGCTAACGAATCCCGTGGTACAATACCGCCAATCATGGGCAACGAGCTAAAAGCGGATCTATCAGCAGCCGTAAGAAATAGTCCCATGGCAGCATATCGCATAGCCGATGAGCCAAAAAGGGACCTATTTAGACAGTCACATAGTCACATGATGATAATTGTATGGATATTATACTTGCCTCAATGAGTGTGTCAGAACAATGAAAGCTTACGAAAAGACATGCAAAGCAAACAAGCACATTCAACCTTAAAAGGCTTCAAATAGTTTAAGGGAGGGACTTCTGATAACTTAGGAAATAAATCCTATCCAAGATGAGAATCCTGAAAATCTCTTCTCAAGATAAACATCGAATTATACATGGATTATCTTACAGATAATATCAAATACAATCTTTATCCAATTAAGACTCCTAATCCTAATATATTTAGGACTCATTGAGGTCTATATAAAGGCTCTAAACCTCAAAGGTATGATATTTAATTCTTAATTATTATTATTCTCCGCCTCCTCTCTTATTTCCGTCACTAATTTAAGCATCAGAGAGGCTACGCCGGTCACACGGCTAGTCCCTCTAACCTTGTTTTGTCTTGCAGATAAACAATTTGGTCAAGGCAATACACAATTCAATTTCGAAGATTAAAGCATGGAACCAAATTTTATTTTTCAATATTTCATATATTTCCCAGTTGGGGACCATTCTCCATGTTTATTCCTCTTTTTGAGGATATTCTTAAAATGGGGAACTATTGAACATGTTCCTAGGCATGTAATAATATGTATCAGGTAGACCTTCGTGCCCAAGTTATCGCTTCCAAAAATCCAAAATTATTTTGGACCAATTTCCTCTTTGTTTTCTTTTTAGATATTTATGGACCAAAGTTGGGCAGCTACCTTATCTACGTTATTAAAACACGAAATGGATGTGCATCTAACGGAGACATAATTAAGATGGTAGACTTGTTGAAATTTATCCACACTTGAGAAAATCTCATTGCGGAATTAAAGGTTGGTGGCGGCCCGATGCTGAGTTGGAAAGGTACGTGTGAGGACAATCAAATTGTTGAAATATCGACATGCGTAAGTATACTTTGGATCATATATCAATTTTACCATATATACGAAGTCCATCCTATGTGCATAATGAAATCCAAATTATACACAAAAATATGCACGATCCTCCATTTTAAATGCGGAGTCAGAAGAGAGATGAAACCATTGTTGACACGGAAAAAAAGTTGTTATTCAACATTTAAAACGCAAAAACTTAGATCAAGGTGTGAAGAACGTGGATGACTGATGACTTGTTTAGTTAACTAGTTCAATACGTGATTCGAGTGTTGACAGGAAATATAGCAGAATGGAAATAATTGTGCCCATAATCATAGTATATAAATTCCTACATTTGCCTCATTTCATATTGTTATTATTATTATCATCATTTCGTATTATTTTATAGTGACTTTGTAAAAAACAGAGGCGGTCCTAGTGTGAAGGTCAATTAGACAGTCATCTAGGATCTCAAAAATTGAAGGGCCTAAAAATCTGTATACGTTTGCATTTGACTGCAGATTAGTTGATTATTGTTATTGAACACTACACTTCCACTGATACAGGGCCTCATAATATACAATTTGGATTAGAATCTCGTAATTATTAAGGCTGGTTCTGATAAAAAAATAAAGTTTTCATTATGTTGTTCCTTGGAAATATTGAATTAATGGTGTGATAATAAGAGGTAAAATAAAATTTATTTTGTTAAAAACAAAATCATCGTAACCTATATCTATATATTAATAAAATCTATAAATTGTGATATGTTCCATCCATTTTAAAATAACTGTCATTTTAATATTTTTTGGTAATAAAAATGTCACATTAATTAAAAAAAGAAAAATACTTATTTATCCATGTGACATTTGTTAATTTAAAATTTAATTGGATACTTTATTCTTTTTATCATTTTTAATGAGCAAGGGTAAATTGGATAAAATATTTAAAAAGATGCATTAAAATTCTAAAGTGATAATTATTTTGAAATTTTTTAAAAATACTAAAGTAAAAGTTATATTAAAATGAAAAGAGTAATATCTTAATGGACATATAAATTCATACATGACATACGTGGTTTTATGTGTACGGACAATGGAGCGTGAAAAAAGAAAATTCAGTAATTTTTAAGGGAAACGAATAATAATTAAAAAGGATAGATATCGTAATTAGGAGACAAGGCGCATAAGTAGGGCCGTGGGCACGTGTGAATCCAGCCATGCTGAAGACGACGCTACACTTGACTGGGGAGCATAACAACACCATCCGCGCGTGCAACCCCCTACCCATCAAACATGCTGCTCTCTACTATGAAACTCACACGAGCTTGGTTTGTTCACTAATCAAACTAAAAAGTTGTGTTCAGATTACTTATTTGCAAATCAAACTGAGCTTAACTGAAGTTTTTAATGAATTAATCATGTTTGGCTATTTGGTTTAGTTTATTGACAACTTTATACTTCAATATAAGTGAATTTAAATGAGAAATAAATTCATACATTAGCATGCATGAAAATTTTTACATTACCTAAAAATATTTTCTTTTTTTATTTTCAAACATTAAAAAGTAACCGTGTAATTATATATCAAAATTACCGGTGATAATTTTATTTTTTTTTACTTTCACAGTAGCATATGATTTATTGGTTGACTATTCTGAATCTGGACATTGCAGAACATTATTAAGAAGGTAACTTTTTCAACCTAATTTACTAGTTACACATCATCTATGTGTTTGTGGCTGAATTGATATCGAAGAAGTTGAGTTCACTTTTACCCTAATGGGTTTCAATGTGTAATTTTGATCTTATATACGTCAAATTGCTAAGGCAGACAAGTGCCAAGTGGCGCAATTTGACGAGTCCAACGTGCAAAACGTCGGGGGATTATATGACATCGTACGAGCATCTCCAATATGATGCCGTGATTCGTTTGACGTGGCGCGCATGATCTCATATTCCCACCTTTTCAAATCTCTCCCGGAAACAGTTTTTCTTACGTATTAAAATGTCATTCTAACCAATCCAAACTATCCATAACCTCAAACTTCATCGTGTTCTAGATTCTTGTCTATTAAAAAATTGTCTTTATTGTCTATCAAAAATAAATGGTCTTAATTGGATCGTTGACCATTATTTTCCTTAATTCCTGATAACTCCTCTCATTCTCCAAAACCCAACAGATCCGCCATAGATGCTAATGCTATGAATTCATTTCTACTCCAACAATAAAGGTGGTGTCTTTTCATGGGCCTTCATCGGACCCATTTTAGATTTGGTGCTTCTCTTCCTTCCAAACCTCTGCTTCCACGAAACCATCCAGCCATGAAGTAAGTTTCTTCACTTTGATTGCATTTTTCTTCCCTGGTTTTGTGGATCAAGCTTTCAACTTTGTTTTCTTTTCTAGTTCAATCCTTGTTTTCATTCTTGGATGTTGTTTTTCAGGATGAATGTTTTATGGGTTTCTTAGATCACGCTGTTTTTTATTACAAAATGGCAATCTGGGTTTTGTGTTTGATTTTTCGGATCCCATTTCGTTCATATGTTGTTGTGTATTAAATTAATAGAGAAATCATGGCTGTGCTTGTCTGTTGGGTTTAATTTTTGAATCATTAGACTCGTTAAAGATATGTCCCAATTTATGGGAGATTATGTTTGTTTCTTACTATGATTATGCAATAAATTTATGTTTAAGCCCATGTTGTTGGGAAGCTCGTTGAACCTTCTGCATCATCAGACATTACTATAAATACTGAGATTAGAATCTGCATCTGATTGGATTAGTTCATATCAGAATTTTGTCTATAAGACTATAATATCATATATGATTAGATTTAATCTCCAAATTCATTGCCTGCTGTGCAAGTCTTCGTTTAGTTATGTTTCCAACAGTTCCAGGGCACCAATTCGATTTTAGTTATGTTTCATCATTGAGAAGGCTATAAATTGTATCAGCATCAAATTCATTTATTGTTTAACGACGTGATTTTTCTGTAGTCTGACAGTGTTTTATCATCAACAGAACAAGAAAGATCTTCGGGGTTTCACTTTCCCTCATCCTTATAAATCTGGCTGCTATAATGGAGCGAGCCGACGAAAACCTACTCCCTTCAGTTTACAAAGAAGTCAGCGAAGCCTTTAACGCCGGCCCGTCCGATTTGGGGTACCTCACTTTCATCAGGAACTTTGTGCAGGGACTTGCATCGCCATTGGCAGGCGTACTAGTCATTAGCTATGACCGTCCCACAGTTCTCGCAATAGGCACATTGTTCTGGGCCTTATCGACTGCTGCAGTAGGGGCCAGCCACAGTTTCCTACAAGTCGCGTTTTGGAGAGGATTAAACGGTTTTGGGCTCGCGATTGTGATTCCAGCGTTGCAATCTTTCATAGCCGATAGCTATAAAGACAGTGTGAGAGGCACTGGGTTTGGCGTGGTTAACCTTATCGGAAACTTAGGTGGCATCGGAGGAGGTGTGTTGGCTACTATTATGGCTGGCCAGCAGTTTTGGGGCATGCCAGGCTGGCGCTGCGCCTTTGTACTAATGGCGACTTTGAGTTCTTTTATCGGATTTCTAGTTTTCTCATTCGTTGTTGACCCGAGGAAAACGGTCAACAGACCTCATTCGCCTGACCATGAAAGTTTAGATAGGTAATTCATCACTTAGCAGACCTTTACTTTGTAGTATTATATGCCGGCTCGAAAAAAATGATGCGGTACTTTTGTTTACAGTGAAAAATTGATCGAGAGGAATCATACCAAAACATCGTCGATTTGGTCAGAATCCTGGACGGCGATGAAAGCTGTAATGAAAGTGAAAACATTTCAGATAATTGTTCTGCAGGGAGTCGTCGGTTCTCTTCCATGGACTGCTATGGTGTTTTTCGCTATGTGGTTTGAACTTATCGGTAAGAACATAGCAAACCGTGGTTTTTGCGATCCGTTTCGAACTAATTAGGACGTCTAATATAGCCTTGTAATCTTTCTATTCTCCAGGTTTTGATCATAACAAAACCGCATTCCTCTTGAGCTTGTTTGCGATCGGCTGTTCATTAGGGTCAGTCATAGGAGGACTGACAGCAGACCGGATGTCCCAGATTTACCCCCACGCGGGCCGTATAATGTGCGCACAATTCAGTGCTATAATGGGCATTCCATTCTCCTGGTTTCTACTGAAAGAAATCTCACTTTCAGTTAATAGTTATGCCACTTACGGCATTACTCTTTTCATGATGGGCTTAACAATCAGCTGGAATGGCACTGCTGCAAATGCCCCAATGTTCGCTGAGGTTGTGCCTGTGAGACATCGAACTATGATCTATGCCTTTGATCGTGCATTCGAAGGATCCCTCTCTGCCTTTGCTGCCCCTCTAGTTGGCATTCTTTCGGAAGGAATGTTCGGATATGACTCGAAGTCTATCGATCCGATTAAAGGGTCTCTGCCAGAGGCTGCCGCTCTTTCAAAGGGTCTTCTTTCGATGATGGCTGTCCCATTCGGTTTGTGCAGTTTGTTCTATACTCCGCTGTATAAATATTTTATCAAGGATCGCGAAAACGCTAGAATGGCAAGCTCAAAAGACCTAGATATAGATATGGATGTTAGTAGTGTTAGGCTTCAGGATACCATTATATAAACATTGGAGAGCTGCAACCTTGTATTCACATTATTTTTGTCGACAATTTGACGCGAAAAAAGATTTCTCGTCTTATATTTTTTTTCCAAGATTGACTAGAGACATGGCAATAAATTAATTTCATGAACATATACCATGGGCATGGTCTAGCCTATATGCTAGTCTATATGCTAGTTCAACATCAAAACAGTACCAAGTCGACCATTCGCATCAAAACGTAACAGTTACAGTAACATACAAATTATGTTTAGTGTTTGAGTTGCATATCTAGGAACTTAAGCACCCCCCCACCCAGAAAATCAAAAAGAACTGAAACGTAAATTGCGGATAAATTTTACAGCCACAGGCATTCAATCCCTCAATAGAGCAAGTGAAATGGCACTTTGTGCCCACCACGCTAAATGCACCGTGGGAAAAAAGTTTGCCCCACGTACCCTCCAGACATGGCTCTTCTTACATTAGCCTCGAACATCTTTGGGTTATCCCTTAAAACAGCAGCAGCGTCATGGTTAAGGGGATCCTCATAATTTGGTTCCTGCACATAAGTGGGGCAATAAAGATATAAAACAGAAGATCAGTTGCCAAAAGGCTTCAAAATCACTGAGATAAAAAAAACTTTGTAAAACAATACCGTGAAAAGATGGTACAACCCATAGATGACAGTATTAATATTCAGGACAGGTTTCCAGTCTTCTCGTAAAATATTAAGACACACATTTCCTTCCAAGTCAATGTTGGGATGGTAAACCTGAGAGAAAAAAATAATTCAAGGCCATATTTAGACATCAACCACTAATTAGGTTAAGAAAATCAGTTTAATGAAATATTTCGTGTTGGCCAGTATACCTTGGTCTTGCACTTAACCTTTGGCGCCTCATGTGGGTAGATTGGAGAAACTTGAAAAGAGAACAAAAAGGTGCCCCCTCTAATGAAAAGTATTGATTTAGTTTCACGAAAATGTTTCATATTTGAGCTTGGAGAAAACTAAACTTCCCAAGATGCACGATACTTACAAATAATATCCTTCATCTGGTCGGATTGTAACTTCAAAATTCATCAGATCATCTTTGCCATTAGGAAATGCTATGGCGCAAGATTTAGGCAAGTTCAGCTCAGAAATATCTGCCGCAAAATATAAGATCTGGTGTAAGAAATACTCTAAACTACCATATTTATCAATGCAGCAAAAAATGTTCTACAATCCAGTTTTATTACATTAGTAAATCAAGCCAGCATATTTGCATGTACTCTGTAACTCCTGAGCTAATACAGTAAAATAGGCTATATACGTAAATCAGGAAGCAAAAGCCAGACAAATTCTATAGCCCAAGTTGAAATAGTTACAGCAAACACTATTTGTCCAATGCCCAACCGCCCATAGAAACATTAAATAAACTGATGTCCATGGTTCCTGTAGGATGTACTTGCTAATCAAAACAAGTACATTATGGAAATACATACATGTTTGGGAGCAACGATTGTTCTCAACTCTAAGAGTCACAGTTAACTTCATCAGCCGGAACATTTTAATAATTCTTAGCTATAATGTAACATCTGCCTGTCCGACATTTGATGCAAGCTTACAAACTTCTAAGCAATGTAAAAAGTTTTAGTACTCAATGACTCAATCACTATGGCAGCGTGATTTTGGAGACCACTTTCCTCTAATTAATAATTCTAATATATTGCCTATTTAAAAATTTCTGACTTACTAAAGGAATCCCATACATAGATGATTTATATGATCATCTCCCTTCCAAACTTAGTTGAAATTATCTGCAATATATGTAACTATGCTGGTCTTCAGCCGCTTTTATCAGTTAAATTTCTAATGATACATTAACCTAACAAAATAAAAAATGACACTGCCATATTTATTGAATGCTTTCAAATCCATCAATGACACTGAAAATTTAAAACTGAGCTCAGATTAAGGTGCATAGATATTCAGGGGAAAACTTGCTGTATTTTTTTGTCACATTTTTTGTGATAATACTTACATACATAACCAGATGCACTATTGCTTAGCTAGTCAAATGGATTGATTCTCTTATGTTTAGGCTATTCAGTCTTTACTAGATAAAAAGTGAAAGCCTTTTAGTTTTGGAGAAAATCTCAACATCATCCTAAGTTCTTCGCCATGGAATTCTGCTATATGACGTAGTCATGTTCATTACTCAAAATTTTGATCCATAGACTTCAAAAAAACAGAAGTTGGGATCACTAGCTACCAGTGACAAAACCAACACACAGACACACACTAAAAGCATAAATATCGGCCAATTCTATGCAGAAGAAAACCTAGATAACACCTTAACAGAAACTGCTGAACTTCAAAAATAGTTTAGGTACCTGCTAGACCTTCTACAAGTATATTTAAAATCCATAGCTCATACATTTTTAAATCGAATGAGTAGGTCCATTTCAAGCAAAATTCAGACCCACAGGAGAAAAATAAAGCACCAGGGAAATCAAAACATCCAATTACGTTATCAATGCATTACTTTCCTCAGCGTTCATGTTTCAGAAAGAGCAATTAGAACTACCTAGGTGAGGATTCACAAAAGTAAATACCATAACAGTTGATAAATAGAAACAGTTCTCATAACAAAAAGAGACAGTCAGACGAACCCTTATGAAGACGCAGTTCTCCTGCACTTTGCTTTTTAACAGGCGGACCTCCATTTGCATTTTCAGCAAGTTCTCTCTGCTTTTCTTTTACTTTAAAAAGCCGAATCATAGTTCCTACAGTATATCAAAAAAATCACAAAGTCATCATTAAACGATCGCAAACAAACACATCAGTATCTCCCAATTAATCAAAAACACATTCGATTAAGCCGATCAAACAAAGAATACATGAATTCCCCAAATAGATCGCAACTTCAAATCCACTGATAAACCAAAATAAACCAGAAACTGAAGTTCCTTTCAGCGATCAAGAAAGAAAGAAACCCTAACGAAAACCCTCAAGCTTGACACGCATAATCATTGATTGTGGGTATATCAAAAACTACTTTTATGGGAGAAGCCCCAGAAAACCTGAAATTAAAGAAAGCAAAATCAGAGATATAAAGGAAAGACGCCGATGCAAATAGGAAGCTACCTGCTCTATGAAATAAATGGCAGATAGAAGAAAAAAGCGATTTGAAAAAGATTAATTAAAATGTGTGATTTTGAGAATGAGCAAAGATCGGAAATGAGTATAAGGTCTGATATATATTAGATAAAAAATGTGTTAAATATAAGAAATACGGCGTCTTTCGTTTTATAGCCTACTCTTTTTCTCAATTTACATCTTTGCTTTTTCTATACGCTGATTTTTCATAAGTTTGAATTATTTTAGAATAACTAATTTATTGTTATTTTATTTTCATTGCGAGGTAATTTTCTATGGGGCTCAGTTATGGTCCATAGGGATGGCAATGGACTCCTTCAGGT
>CATIWQ010250031.1:0-11521 GCA_949673415.1 Euphorbia schlechtendalii | reverse complement strand
CTATTTCAAAGTTTATGATATGTCTATATGTCATAATGCATATTTCGTGTTAAGTCTTTTATATTAATCAAGTTATATGCGTTGGAGTTAATTTTAAGAGTAGTTTTGGGGTTAACAATATCGTGTATAATCACTGGATCTGTGATATAACGCTGTTTAGTGAGCCAACATATTTGGAATGGTAACTTGCTAAATGTGGCTATGTGAGTGCGACTCGTACTAATCATAGTATTGACGTTGTCTAGGTTTATATAATTATCTTAATTCGTTTGCACTAGGTTTAGAAAAGTTATTTCATGTGTTGCTCTATGGCGAATAATTGAACATCTGGGTGTTTTGAACCGAGTCTGTTAGATTAGTCTAGTGAATCGTAACATCTTTGTTGAACCTGCATGTTTTCTCTGCTATACTTATTTCGTAAGGAAAATCTATATATTTAGCATCTCTAGTCTTCCATACATATATCTATCCATTCTTCATTCTAATCCTCCCAACTAAAATCCAAAAATATTTTATTTTCTTTATTCTATCTTCCTTATTGATCTTTAGACTTGGTTCATTCCCTGTGGGTTTGATATCTTTTAAAACTACATCGCAATTGTATACTTGCAGTTATCACCATTTTTCTATTTGATAAGAGGTACTGACAACACCTATACTTTATGTGAACAAGTTTTTGGCACCATTAATATATAGCCAAATCTTGCGAACAAATTATAAAACTTATCAGTAGAAAAGTGGGAAACATTATACCCGTAATCACCCGTATCATCCTGATTGCCAGGGTATGAGTAAGTATTACCCAAAGTATCGCAACTCCTACATAAGGTAACCGAAATCTCAGGTCTGAGGATACTCGTACTGCTACTGCAATAAGACATGACACCAACACATGTATATAGTTATTTCCAATTGTCTGTCTTATAGCGGTCTCTAATGTATTACCTGAATACATTCATGTGTTAACTCAAGGTACCACCTTCAACTCATGAGATCCACTACTTAAATCTAATCCAAGGAGTAAGCCTACACATGCTAGTCTATCTGTTCCATTGATGTCCAATCTTAATGAAACTACGACTAGGGAT
Organism: Euphorbia schlechtendalii; assembly: GCA_949673415.1. Taxonomy (NCBI): domain Eukaryota; kingdom Viridiplantae; phylum Streptophyta; class Magnoliopsida; order Malpighiales; family Euphorbiaceae; genus Euphorbia; species Euphorbia schlechtendalii. Next base: position 10,433 of record CATIWQ010250031.1, on the reverse strand, counting down.
ATTTAGACTATTCATAATAACACGTATGTGCAGTTCTCACTCCACATAGCTCTCACTATGTCCTTGCACTTTTACACTATGAATTAATCACGGACTTTATTTCATCAATGTGCATATACATATTTAAACATATATGATACCAGCGAGATACAATAAATAGAAAGCACTGATAAGTAACAAAGATGCCTTGATTATTACAGATGATAACTCGAAACTGTTTGTACATTATAGCTAATAAAAATATAACACCCTAATTACCTCTAGGGTATACATCATGTTTAACATGTGGTATCCTAACAGCTCGAATTTCACTCCTAGAGGATACACAGATGCTGATTGTGGTAGGGATAAGCTTGATAAGAAGTGTACAACATGAGGATGTCATTTCCTTTAAGAGTGTCTTGTCTCATGGTACAATAAGAAGAAAACTTCTGTTGCACTGAGTACAATTGAAGTTGAGTACATATGCATAGCACAACTGCTATAGATTAAGCAGCAACTGGAAGATTATGGTATAATGTTAAATTGCCTCGAAGTTATGTGTGATAATAAGAGCGCAATTGACCAATCTAAAAATCCAGTTCAGCATGGCAGGATGAAGCATGTCAACATTAGACATCATTTCATTAAGGATCATATGCTTAGAGGAGATGTCAAGCTGGAGTATGTTCCCTCAAAGGAACAGCGTGCTGATATCTTCATCAAACCATTGAAAAATGAGTAGTTCAATGTCATAAGGTAGTTAATTGGTATGGCAAATCATGTTAAAGGAGAAGGAGATTGAAAATCTCAAAAATTTGGTTAAGCGTTGGAGATTCAACCAGGAGAAGACACGTGGTTAACACCGTGTAAATTTTAAAGTAACGGCGTGAGGAACAGTTTCGCGGTTAAACTCAAATCTCTATGTTTTCAAAAAGACGTGTGTTTGAAGTGGAACCATTTTCATCAAAATTCACTATTTTATTGAGGTAGTTAATTAGATGTTAATCTCAATGTTTATTTTCATCTTGAGCAGAGGAAGCGCCACGTACCCTTGAGAGTTTCTATTGTCTATGTAAGTTGAACAGTTGAAGAGAGAAGTCCACTTGCTTTTTGCGAATTTCAATCATCAGAAGCATTTGAACCTTAATTCCTCTTTTCTCTCAAATCTAAAACCTCTCTCAAATGGTGATTACTAGAACTACATTTAGATTCAGGAACACAGCCTCCATGAAGATCACAGTAAATGTTGATGGGAAGACCAAGAAATTAACTCTGGAAGAAGGAACCCTTTTCACAAAGGTGCATTAGGCGAATAACTTGGAGTTTTGTCCAGTCTACGAGGTAGACTATGAAGGGTTGTTGAAGAATAGCGTGATGCACAGAATCATTAGGAAGCAACACCTTAGCTCCTTCCTGAATATGGAAGGACCAGCCATCATTAGACTTATTAGGGCCTTCTACTCTAACCTCTACACCATACATGGGTTTAATTATATGCTCATGATGGAGTTTGGGGGCAAATTAACCCTGATTTGCTCGAGGTTGATTGGGAGCGTGCTCATCATGCCTAACAAAGGCGCTCTGCTCCGCAAAACAAGCGATGAAGATGCCATAATCATTCTTGAGGATTGGGAGCTCCCATCCAACTATGTTTCAGGGGAGACAGAAATGAGTGGGATAATCTAGACCGCTAGAGCTTGCCAAGAGCTCGTGGTGAAGCTATCGGTGCCAAAGACTGGGTCAATGACTGGCTGCACCTACTTCAAAAGGTGTGTAGTCTACCATATGGTAGAGGGTAAGAGGCTTAACTGGCCAGTGATAATTCTTCATCATCTAACCAAGCTAACTATCATTATGGTTACCTCATCACTGAGTTGATGAGGTCAGCGAAAGTGGACATCGCTCAGTTTTTGGGGGAGTCTGATGAAACAGTCTTACTAGTGAAGAAGAGATTTGACATGACTCACTTTAGCAAGCTGGTTTACAACGAGGTACATACTAGGTACCATAGCAAAAGCCAAAGCTTAAGTGTGTACCGATAGTAGTTATGGTAGACATTGAGGATAGCAAAGAATCAGTTAAGATTCCCATCTCTAGCATCCTGGAGCAAATCACCACCACTGCCTCCTCTCCTAAGCTGCTTCCTCTAAGGCCAAGGGGAAGAGTCTTGCAAAATCTAAACTCGATGAGGCCCCTACTCAGCCCCAGCTGAGGAAGATGAAGGCCAAACCCCTTACCAAAGAGAATCGGAGGCCAAAATTCTTATTGTGGAGCAGGCGAAGGAATAGAAGAAGCGAATGAGGCTAAGGAAACCCTGTGCCACAAAAAGCATAAAATTATTCTTTTTGAGGATATAGAGGAGCAAGGCGAGGCCAAGAGGTCTAAGGAAGACGATACAGCTTGTCCTAATGTTGTTGCTGGGCTGAATGAAGCATTTGCCAAAGCGCACCCAGCGTAAGCGTTCTGCCACCAGGAAGCCCCTGCAAAAGAATGTGCAAGTGGTGAGTAGCGAGGAGGATGTTGTGGAAACCTTTTCCCTCCATCAGGAAGAATCTGATCTTCTTGATCCCAACATCTTCATACCCTCTTTCACTCAAACTGAGGAACCTTCTACTCAATTTGAGCAACCTCAGGCTGGCCCATCCTTGGGTCAAACAGCTAACCCAAAGGTTACTAAAATTCCTACCCCTACTTCTTTAGTAAATGCTTCACCTACCATTCTTGCAAATTCTTCTATTCTTTCAGTTTCCACTCTTTTGGAAACTGAAATTCCTATTATAAATTCCCCTATCTATGTTCCTTCCTCTCCTGTCCATAACCAAAATTCTCTAATTCATATTTCCTCTCTCACTAACTCTCATGATTCTTTTTCACCTAACCATACACCTGTACAAACTCAAACACTAACCCAAACCTGTACATCCCTTGCACCTTCTATTCCACTCAAGAAAATCATTCCCCCAACTTCTACAAATGTAAATTCCTCTGAACCTACCCCTTCATGTAGTTAGGGAAGTTCCTAACGTTGAGAACTATGCTCAGCAATGAAACCTAAGTGGTTAGAATGTTGAGGCAAATTTAGCCAGTGAAGCAACTGAAACCCAGTAGAGAGCCATGATAAGTATATAATTACACTTATTATCATAATAATTTTACACATTAAACACCATAGTTTAATTCATTTTCATACTTCATATAAAAGATTTCACATGATATGTAGTTGTTTTTTATGTAAATGTAGGTACTAGGCAAATTTTGGAAGTAAAATAATTAAAGTTGGAAATCTATAAAAAAAAAGAGTGAAAAAGGTGCAAAAAGATGCATGGAAATTAAGGATTTGGCTTAGGATCGAAGCTTTCGAAGATCGGTAAAGTTACAAGAAGGATTCTGAAGAAAAACACAATTCACGGTCATGACAACCGTCCACGATCGCGACAACCGTTCACGATCGTGACTTAATATTCTTCAGAACAGAAAGTTACCAACCAAGTATTCACGGATAGCGACATTAATGATTTTTTGGTCAACTCTTCTCAACTATCAACCGCCAGATAAGAATGATTAACCACCATCAACTACGCAACGAAAAGACACCTTTTTGAAGTCAACCAATCATGAAAAGGTGTCTTTCCATTGTGGATAAGGATAAAGCTTCTCATCTAATCACAATGAAGTGATGCAATCTTTCGCCAATGGACACGACTCTTCGTTTGGATAGACCAACCATTCATAATCTATAAATAGGGCTCCAAACTCACTAATTTCATGGAATAAGTGGTGGATAAAGTGGTGCATGGCATGGTAGATGTGTGTGCATAGATAGAGAATAAAAATATCTAGATTTCACTACATTCGTAAGTATTAGCGAGAAAATGTATAAGTGATTTGAACCCTATTTCAATCACTAGATTTCTCTACATATTCGAGCGATTGTTGTATAAGTGTAATTGCAAATCACTTATCAATAAAAGTTTTCGTTCTTCAATATTCGTTTGTTCGATATTCAAAAAGAATAGCATTCTAGTGGAGGTTCTGTACGAGTCGATACTGAATTCAAAGAAGACGTAGGAATTGCGGGAATTGACGACTCCCATTAAAGAGTGGATACAGTTTGATCAACTTTAGCTTTCACTTGCATACCTTACAACTTTACTTTGCTTTCTACTTATACTTTTTATTTCAAAGTTTATGATATGTCTATGTGTCATAATGTGTATTTCATGTTGATTCTTTTATATTAATCAAGTTGTATGCTTTTGAGTTAACTTTAAGAGTAGTTTTAGGGTTAACGAGATTGTGTAAAATCACTAGATCTATGATTATAACGCTATTTAGTGAGCCAACATTTTTGGAATGGTAACTTGATAAATATGGCTATGTGAGAGCGACCCGTACTAAGCATAGTAATATTGTTATCAAGGTTTATATAATTGTCTTAATTCGTTTGCACTAGATTTAGAAAAGTCATTTCATTTGTAGCTCTGCGGTGAATAATTGAATATCTGAATATCTAGAACCGAATTTGTTAATTAGTTTAGTGTACGTAATATCTTTGATGACCTTGCATGTTTTCTTTTCTATACTTGTTCATAGGGAATATCTATATGCTTTTTATCTTTTCTAATCTTTCATACATTTGTCTATCCATCCATCATTCCAATCCTCCAAACTAAATTACATTATTTTCTTCTTTTCCGTTCCTCTTGTTGATCTTTAGAGCCGGTTCCTTCCCTGTGGGATCGATATCTTTTAAAACTACATCGCAACTGTATACTTGCAGTTATCATCATTTTTCTATTTGATAAGTGGTATTGACAAAACCTATACTTTAAAGCTAAAATCTTGTGAACAAGTTATTAAACTTATTAGTAGAAAATTGGCGAATAAGTTTTTGGCACCGTTGCCGGGTAATGAAAGTGCGTTTTAGAGATTTAATTTGCTGGAGAGTACGGTACATTTTCTTATTATATCTATTTAATTTCTTTCCTAAACTGTATAATTTGTCTATCCTAACTTGGATGTGAAAAAAATATGAAATAATCATCTTGGAGGTGATACGTCATAATATTTCATCCGAATTCTCGATAGATAGAAGATTTTCTTGTATTTTTCCTATTCGCGTTCGCGACTTCCATTCACGCTTGTGAATTCCTGATTAAAACTTTCTATTTCTCAAATTCTATTAGTCACTATCACGACATGTACTCGAGATCGTGACACTTGATTTAACTGCAGTAGTTGCGATAGTTATTTGCCAGTTATTCCACCAATCTCTATAAAATTGATGCAAGTCTATTTGTCAATCACCCACTTCTGCAATCTGAATTCTCCTTTTCCAATTGCAATTTATTGCAAATCCAAAATTTCTTTATTCCTTTCAAACTTCTCATTCTTAAAATGGTTATACCAAACAAATCAAGTCTAGTTCCACCGACGAATCTTCAAGAATGGTATGAGGCTCTGTTCCCAATCCATTCAAGAGAAGAGGGAGACAGTTTCGAGATCATTCGAGATGCTGAGTTCAAAAGCTCCTATACTATTACACTTATTTTCATATTAATTTTATACACTAAACACTATAGTTTAAGTCATTTTTATACTTCATATAAAAGATTTCACGTGGCATTTAGTTGTTTTTTATGCAAATGCAGATACCAGGTAAATCTTAGGAGTAAAATGATCTAAATTGGAATTCTATGAAAAAAGAGTGAAAAAGGTGCAAAAAGGTGGGTGGAACTTAAAGATTTGGCTTAGGATCGAAGCTGTCAAAGATCGGTGAAGTTATAAGGAGAATTCTGAAGAAAAATGCAATTCACGATCGCGATAATCATTCGCCTTCGTGACTTGTTCTTCTTCAAAATAGAAATCTGTCAATCAAAGATTCACGATCGTGACTTGTATATCACGATCACGACTTAGACGGTTTTCTGGTTTTATCTTCTTAATTACCAACCGCCAAATAAGGATGATCAACCACCATCAACCGCCATCAACTACCAATGAATAGACACCTATCAGAAATCAACCAATCATGAAAAGGTGACTATCCATTGTGGATTAGATTGAAGCTTCTCAAACAATCACAATGAAGTGATGCAATTATTCACCAATGGACAAAACTCTTTGTATGGATAGACGTAACCCTTCGAACTCTATAAATAAGGCTCCAAACCTTACAATTTCATGCAATCAACTAGAGGGAAAACATTAGAGTGCATGAGAGAGATATAGTGTGTGTATAGATAGAGAATTCACTGCGTTCATAAGTGTTAGCGAGAAAATGTTTAAGTGATTCGAATCCTTGTTTTGATCACTAGATTTCTCTATATTCTCAAGTGATTGTCGTATAAGTGTACTTGAAAATCACTTATCAATAAAATTTTTCATTCTTCAATATTCGTTTATTCGATATTCGCAAAGAATAGCATCCTAGCGAAGTTTCCGTATGGGCCAAGATCGAATTCAAAGCAGAAACAGGAATTGCAGGAATTGACGACTCCTATCATAGAGTGGGTATGGTTTCATCAACTTTAGCTTTCATTTGCATACCTTATAACTTTGCGTTGCTTTCTACTTTTACTTTCTATTTCGAAGTTTATGATATGTCTATGTATCATAATGCGTATTTCGTGTTAAGTCTTTTATATTTATCAAGTTATATGCGTTGGAGTTAATTTTAGAGTAGTTTCGAGGTTAACAATATCATGTATAATCACTGGATCTGTGATATAACGCTGTTTAGTGAGCCAACATTTTTTGAATAGTAACTTCCTAAATGTGACTATGTGAGAGCGACCCGTGCTAAGCATAGTATTGACGTTGTCCAGGTTTATATAATTATCTTAATTCGTTTGCGCTAAGTTTAGAAAAGTTATTTCATGTGTTGCTCTGCAGCGAATAATTGAACATCTGGGTATTTTGAACCAAGTCTGTTAGATTAGTTTAGTGAGTTGTAACATCTTTGTTGAACTTACATGTTTTCTCTGCTATCCTTATTTCGTAGGAAAAATCTATATATTTAGATTCTCTAATCTTTTCATATCTATATTTACTCATTCTTCATTCTAACCCTCCTATCCAAAATATCAAATCTATTTTATTTTCTTTATTATGTCTTCCTTATTGATCTTTAGACTTGGTTCCTTCCCTATGGATTCGATATCTTTTAAAACTACATCGCAACTGTATACTTGTAGTTATCATCATTTTTCTATTTGATAAGAAGTGCTGACAACACCTATACTTTACGTGAACAAGTTTTTGGCGCCATTAATATAAAGCCAAATCTTGAAAATAAATTATTAAACTTATCAGTAGAAAAGTGGTGAACAAGTTTTTGGACCGGGGAAGGCAAGTGCGTTCTAGAGATCAAATTGCCGAAGAACAAGCAATTATATTTAATGCGTTTGTTTTTCTAAGTTTTTATAAGTACAAAGTCTAAAATTTCAAGAATTTGAAGAATTAAAAAAGATCGCGACTGCGACATACATCTCACGCTCATGAATATCGGGTTTCAAAACCTACTGTTTCTGTGATTAAGGAAGTCACGATTGTGACAGGCTTTCGCGATCGCAACATGGCCCCGAATTCTCCTTCACAACATATGGGTTTTCTCTTTTCTTTACCTTGCATTTTCATATTTTTTAGACTAGTTACTTGTTTGTTTAGTTTTTCATTTTTTAATAAAATCTCTCACAATGAGGACATTGTGTTCTTTAGTGTGGGGGGGGGGGGCAATTGAAAATCCTGTAAAATCCAAAAAAAATAGAATAAAATAAAAAAATCGAAGAATTTGAAAATTTTTCTTGATATTTTTGTTAATTATACATTATCATTTCTAATACTATACTAACATTTATCCAAGGTTATTGTGAGTGTTAGGTATTTACAAGTTTGATGCTAGTGCATAACATTTATCAATTTGGCAAGGATGAGTGGTAAGTGACATTCGAGAGCCACATTCCAAGTAAGTTTCGATATATGTTTTGATGCAACATGAATTATTATAAGTTATATGGTTTTAGTTTAATGCTTTCAATAAGTTTAAGTGGAGTAATATCTAATGGCATTCTTACTATGAGTTTTATATGCAAATCTCGAATAAGTCCTATAAGTATTGAGTGCGTTTAAAGTGTTAGGAAACTATAGCCATAATACTTCGAAATTGATCAATAAAGGATGAGGGTATTAAAGAAAAATTAAAAGAAAGAGAGGATATCCAATGAGTTATGCAAAAGGTGAGGAATGATATGGAGTAGAAACTACAACCATTCATTAAGTGAAAAAAAAAAAGAAAAGAAAGCATAGCATGAAAAATGGGTGCAAAGTACAAAGTACTTCAAAAAGATATGCTTAAAAGAAAAAAATGAGAGAGTGGTATGGAGCATCAAATGCAACCAGTGAAAAAATGGGAGACTGGTATGGAGCATAAAATGCAACCACTAAGAGTGTTTCAACATCCTAGGTAACCTAAAAATGCCTTGAGAGAAATTAATCAAAGAGTGCTTTCTATGTCCTTTACACTTTATACTATGCTTAAGAGAAGGTAATATTTGAGTATGCATATAACACTTATATGAAGATGCGATTCGGTTGACTCTCCATTAAAAGCAAAGGTATGCAGCTAAACAATATAAATCGCACATTACTAATTTGTGGGAGAACTTCTACTTGAAATCTTTTCCAACGTGGAATGTGGTACTCACTGCAATAGTCTTTCGCCAAATGAGGTAAGAACTTGTTTACCAATTTATACACTTCTGTTTAATTTACCTTGAGGACAAGGTAAAAGTTAAGTGTGGGGGCATGATAAGTGTATAATTACACTTATTTTCATATTAATTTTATACACTAAACACTATAGTTTAAGTCATTTTTATACTTCATATAAAAGATTTCATGTGGTATGTAGTTGTTTTCTATGCAAATGCAGATACTAGGTAAATCTTGGAAGTAAAATGATATAAAGTGTAATTCTATGAAAAAAGAATGAAAAAGGTGTAAAAAGGTACGTGGAACTTAACGATTTGGCTTAGGATCGAAGGTGTCAAAGATCAATGAAGTTACAAGGAGAATTCTGAAGAAAAATGCAATTCACGGTCGTGACAATTATTCGCTATCGTGACTTGTTCTTCTTCAAAAAAGAAATCTGCCAATCAAAGATTCACAGCCATGACTTGTATATCGCGATCACGACTTAGACGGTTTTCTGGTTTTATCTTCTTAACTACCAACCACCAAATAAGGATAATCAATCGCCATCAACTACCAACGAATAGACACCTATCAGAATTCAACCAATCATGAAAAGGTGACTATCTATTGTGGATTAGATTGAAGCTTCTCAAACAATCACAATGAAGTGATGCAATCATTCACCAATGGACACAACTCTTCATATAGAAAGATGCAATCCTTCGAACTCTATAAATAAGTCTCCAAACCTTACAATTTCATGCAATCAACCAGAGGGAAAACATTAGAGTGCATGAGAGAGATATAATGTTTGTATAGATAGAGAATTCGCTACGTTCATAAATGTTAGCGAGAAAATGTTTAAGGGATTCGAATCCTTATTTTGATCACTATATTCTTGAGCGATTGTTGTATAAGTTTACTTGCAAATCACTTATCAATAAAAGTTTTTGTTCTTCAATATTCGTTTGTTCGATATTCGTAAAGAATAGCATCCTAGCGGAGGTTCTGTATGGGCCGAGTTCGATTTCAAAGCAGACGTAGGAATTACGGGAATTGATGACTCTCATTAAAGAGTGGATACGGTTTCATCAACTTTAGCTTTCACTTGCATACCTTACAACTTTGCTTTGTTTTCTACTTATACTTTCTATTTCGAAGTTTATGATGTCTATGTGTCATTATGAGTATTTCGTGTTAAGTCTTTTATATTAATCAAGTTATATGCATTGGAGTTAATTTTAAGATTAGTTTCAAGGTTAACAATATCATGTTTCATCACTGGATCTGTGATATAACGCTGTTTAGTGAGCCAACATTTTTGGAATGGTAACTTGCTAAATGTGGCTATGTGAAAGTGACCCGTGCTAAGCATAGTATTTACGTTGTCCAGGTTTATATAATTGTCTTAATTCGTTTGCGCTAGGTTTAGAAAAGTTATTTCATGTGTTGCTCTACAACGAATAATTGAACATCTGGGTATTTTGAACTGAGTCTGTTAGATTAGTTTAGTGAATCGTAACATCTTTGTTGAACTTGCATGTTTTCTCTGCTATCCTTATTTTGTAGGAAAAATCTATATATTTAGATTCTCTGATCTTTCATATCTATATTTACTCATTCTTCATTCTAACCCTCCTATCCAAAATATCAAATCTATTTTATTTTCTTTATTCTGTCTTTCTTATTGATCTTTAGACTTGGTTCCTTCCCTGTGGGTTCGATATCTTTTAAAACTACATCACAACTATATACTT
>CATIWQ010249999.1:0-11103 GCA_949673415.1 Euphorbia schlechtendalii | reverse complement strand
CTCTCTGGTGGTGCTACCCGAAATTGAAAAGGATTGGAACCCTATTTATAGAGTTTGAAGGGTTGCGTCTATCCAAATGAAGGGTTGTGTCCATTGGTGAAAGATTGCATCTCTTCATTGTGATTGGTTGAGAATCTTTGATATAATCCACAATGGATAAGTACCTTTTCATGATTGGTTGACTCTTGATAGGTGTCTGTTCGTTGGTAGTTGATGGCAGTTGATGGCGGTTGATCATGCTTATCTGGCAGTTGTTAGTTAAAAAGATAATACCAGAAAACCGTCCATGTCGCAACCACGATATACATGTCACAACCTTGAATCTTTGATTGGCAATCTTCAATTTCTGAAGTAAACAAGGCGTGATGGTGAATGATTATCGTGACCGTGAATTGAGTTTTACTCAGAATTCTTCTTGTAACTTCATCGATCTTCAACAACTTCGATCCTAAGCCAAATCTTTAAGTTCCACGCATCTTTTTGCACCTTTTTCACTCTTTTTTCATAGAATTCCACTTTTGATCATTTTACTCCCAGGATTTACCTAGTATCTGCATTTGCATAAAAAACAACTACATACCACGTGAAATCTTATATATGAAGTATAAAAATGACTAAAACTATAGTGTTTATTGTATAAAATTAATGTGATAATAAGTGTAATTATACACTTATCTATAACCTTGGACAATATGTTAGTATAGTATAAGTATGGATAATGTATAAATAACACAAAATCAAGAAAAATTTTCAAATTCTTCGATTTTTAATTTTATTTAATTATTTTGGATTTTTGGGATTTACAATTGCCCGCCCCCCACACTAAAGAACACAATGTCCTCATTGTGGAAGACTTTATTCAATTGAAAATCTAAAAACAAACAACTAGTCTGAAAATTTGAAAAAGAAAAGTAAAGAAAAGAGAAAACCCGTTCTATTGAGAAGGAGAATCTGAGGGACTAGGAGTAAATTGACAATTTTGTTTTCTATAGAAAGAAAGTAATTTTCAAAGCATCGATTTATTACTTTTCTTTAGAATTTTCATGTCCTTCTTCATTACTCCAAGTTCCACTTGGCAATTGTCCAATTTTTGTTGCATGCTCACCTTCCAATCTTCTGGAGCTTCATCTTCATCTTCTTCATCATCTTCTTCAATCATTGGAGCTTTTCCATAACGATAGGATTAGATGGTCCAACAGACGAATCTTCATGAATTGAGATTATCTTCTTGGTGCGGTTGGAGTAGGAGTAGAAAGAATTTACACCATCATTCTCTTGAAGAAGTCTGGTATTCTTTAAGTAAATCCCATCCATACAGCGAAAATACTCACCCAGTTGTTGGACATATGGGGAGTTCACTTCTTGCACCCAAGATGATTACTGTGATAATTTTGGCCGCCCCAATCTTGTTTCTCATACTTGTAGAATTCTTCTTCATCATGTCCCATATGATATCCACGAATTCGGCTTTTTGTTTCATCAAGCGCAAGAAAGAACAAATAAATCTTTCTTTTGGACTTTGGTATTCTCTACTCGACAAAATACCGAAGTGGAAAGGTATTAGTGGAGAAGAAGAATGCACTCATCCTTAATAAGTTTATTAGGAGAATTTATGGGGTCGAAGACTCTCTTACCCTTTAAATCTGCCCAAACTCGATTTGGTTGAAAAGAGTCCATCATACTTGATGAATTTACAATTTTGAATCCGAACTAAACACCCATCATCTCTCTTGTGATAGTGAATTACCTCCCTCAGTTGCAAAATTGAATCGCCCTTTTCTTTTTATCTTCAAAATTGAATATCACTAGACATTCTAAAATCCAATCACGATTTTGTGAAAATCGCATCCCCATAAATTGGCTCAAACACAAATCAGTAAGATACATCCTCATTTGTTCATGTAGTCCTAGAGTCTCCATGAAAACCATGTCAAGAAAAATCATACCCGTTACTTCCAACTTATTGAGAATTTGGAATCTTTTTTCCTTCTTCTCTTGTGCGAATTAGAAAAGGATAATTGTACTCTTGTTGGTAATTCGGGACTTCTCTCCTATTAGCGGCTACCTTAACACGAGGTATATTAGTATTTTGAAGTGAAGCTTGAAAGAAAAGGTTTTTTTATTGTAAAAGAATAGAGATGAAAATTTCAGAATTTCGTAGGCTTAATAGAAGGTTATGGTGGCTAAGGTTCAACTTAGACCTATTTATAGAGTTTTAAGAGGTCTCTAATTGGTCAAAATAGTTAATATAGTTGTTTATCCTTCAAACTAATCATTAATGGCAGTTACGGATATCTGTCGCGTGCTGAATCACGATCTGTAATGGTTATATTTTGCCCTTGTCATGATCGTGACTTCCTTAATCATAGAAATAGTAGGTTTTGAAACCCGATATTCATGAGTGCGAGATGTATGTCGCAGTCGTGATCTTCTTTAATTCTTTAAATTCTTCAATATTATTAGACTTAGTTCTAGAAAAACTTAAGAGAGACACATAAATATGTTAAATAAAAATATTACTATTTGACACATTTGTGATAGACATACAATTGAACATACAAAAGAAAACAAACAAGAAATAACAAACTATACAGAATTCCTAAATCTAAATGAAAAAGAATATTCAAATGGGGAGAAGCGATTCTATCATTAGGTCAATCTTGTAGTAAGATTCCCTTAGATCTCGCTCGACATCAAACATCAATGTATGAATGTCATCGATTTTCCTATGAATTGAGATCTGTGCCTCCATAAGTTCATTCAAGCTTCCGCGGAGGTTGGTTGCACTACGTTCTTCTTCCCTCATGATTTCCCGTTCTCGACGCCTATCAGCTTCCACCCTATCATCCCATGATTTCTAATCATAGGTGATTCTATCAACCCCAATGCACTTGACCAGAAATCAATACTCAAAGAAAACTTCCGTAGTTAACTCCGAGATTTCATCTTCATCAGTAAAGACTTCGATGGCATTGGGCATTCTCCCAATCTGGCCCAATAGATTCGCCATTGTTCGACATCCGTACTCTGTCATTCCAGGATTTTGCGTGGCAGTCATGAGTGTCTCCATCATAATTCTTGAAATATCAACAGGTATGCCATCCCAAATTTCTTCCAACACAAACAATTCTTCCGGAATGACAAGGTCGAATTATGATTTTCCAAACAACGCTCCACTTAAGTAAAAGTGTAACACGAGCAAACATGGGTCACGAATTCACCGGCTATAGGAAGATTCACGTTTGTACTCGGTTTGGCTAGTCAGGCGATTCTAAGTTGGTAAGGGATCCCAAGCAGGAAGCATCTTATAATAGCAATCCTTCGAAAAACACATATACTTTTCCAGCGCTTTCCTTGTTAACTTATACTCTTTCCTATGGTGGCGATAGACTAAGCAGTTCTTTCTTTCATTCTTCCAAACCAGTGTGACCAACATTTCCATGCAGTTGTCTACATTATTCTCCAGCATCATATTCGAGTAGATGACGAAGTTAAGAATCCTTAGGTAGTACATAACTTCGGCATATATACCGAGGTTGGTGAAGCTGTTCCTATGAATAGTATAGGAACTCTTAAAATCAGCCACCCTTATGACTTCATAATGATCCCCTTCTTCCCTAGAGTGGATTTGGAATGGAGCTTCATACCATTCAGGGAGATTTGTAGGTGGAACCAGGTTGGATTTGTTTGTAATAACCATTGTGAATGAAAGAAAGGATCGAAAGAAATGAAGTAAAATCAGATTCGGAAAAGATTTGTTCTTTGAAAAGTAGAAAATCAAATTACAAAGGTGAGGATTTTTTATCACCCACGCATTAATTTTATAGGGGTTGGTGGAATAACTGTCGAATAATTGCAAAACTGCTGTAGTTATCGCACTAGTCGCGATCATGATTATATATCACGATCGTGACTTATAGAAGTTGAAAAACAGAAAGTTTTATGATGGAACTCACGAGCATGAATGGGGGTTGCGAACGCGAATAGGAAAAATAGAAGAAAATCTTCTATTTATCGAGAATTCGGATGTAATAATATGATGTATCACCTCCAAGATGATTATTTCATATTCTTTCAAATCTAGGTTGGGACTTGACAATCTATACTATTTAAGAAATAACAAATAAAGATAATATAAAAATGTAAAGTAGTCTCCTAATTTTTAAAACACACTTGCCTTCCCCGGCAACTATGCCAAAAACTTGTTTGCCACTTTTCTACCGATAAGTTTAATAACATGTTCGCATGATTTTGGCTTTAAATTACATGTGTTGTCAATACCACTTATTAAATAGAAAAATGATGATAACTACAACTATATAGTTACGATGTATTTTTAAAAGATATCGAACCCACAAGGAAGGAATTAGTTCTAAAGACCAACTAGAGTAACATAACAAAGAAAATAAAATAGATAATTTTATTTTTGATGGGTTGGTTGGGATATAATGGTAAATAAATAGATAAATGTAAAAATAGATTAGAGTAGAAGAAATCGATAAAGTATAGCAAAGAAAACATGCAAAATCATCAAAGATATTACGTACACCAGACTACTTTAACAAATTCGGTTCTAGACACTCAGATATTCAATTATTCACCGCAGAGCAACACATGAAATGACTTTTCTAAGTCTAGCGCAAACGAATTAAGATGATTATATAAACTTGGATAACAATAATACTATGCTTAGTACGGGTCGCTCTCACATAGCCATATTTTGCAAGTTACCATTCCAAAAATGTTGGCTCACTAAATATCATTATAATCACATATCCAATGATTATACACAATCTTATTAACCTGAAATCACTCTTAAAGTTAACTCAAAAGCATATAACTTGATTAATATAAAAGACTCAACACGAAATACACAATATGACAGATAGACATATCATAAACTTCGAAATAGAAAGTATAAGTAGAAAACAAAGCAAAGTTGTAAGGTATGCAAGTGAAAGCTAAAGTTGATCAAACAGTGTCCACTCTTTAATGGAAGTGGTCAATCCCCGCAATTCCCGCATCTGCTTTGAATTTGGTCTCGGCTCTTACAGAACCTCTACTAAGATGCTATTCTTTGTGAATATCGAACAAACGAATGTTGAAGAACAAAAACTTTTATTGATAAGTGATTTGCAATTAAACTTATACAACAATCGCTCGAATATGTAGAGAAATCTGGTGATCGAAATAAGGTTCGAATCACTTATACATTTTCTCGCTAACTTAGAACGAAGCGAAATCTACACGATTTTCTCTCTAATAAGATAGACAAGTTTGTGGAAGGAGTTTGTAATAAGAAATCAGAGACTGAGGAATGTTACAAGAAGTTAGAGAATAAGATGGATCAAAAGTTTAAGAATCAATCATCTTCTATTCATAATTTGGAGATACAAGTTGGATAATTAGCGAGTGCTATTCCATCTAGAGGAAAAGATAATTTACCTAGTAACACAGAAGGAAATCCTAAGGAAAATGTGCATGCTATAGCCCTTCATAGTGGTAAATTACTAGATAAATTAGATCCTTTAGGTATGCACTAGTAGAAAAATGGCCTATGGGGTCGCACTATAGGTAACGGTTAAGATGAAAAACCCTCTCTAAAACTCATTTAAAAAAAGTGGAGCTCAATACGGACGATTTTGAATTAAAACCCTCCTTAAATCTTTCAATAATTAAAAATTTAACTATTATTGTGGATGGTTATTAGTACATAACCATCCGTATTGCCTAGGTTAGGCGTATTCTAGGCAATACGAACGGTTGTATACTAATAATAGTGCACAATAAGTTTTTGCAAAAAAACCATTTCGAACGGTTTTAAGTTAGACCCGTCCATATTAAGTAATACGAACGAGTCTAATGTTATAACCGTCCATTATAACATATAGAACAAATTAGAATAGATCGCGTATTAGAACAGATCGCGTATACCTAAATCCTCTTTTCCTTTGCGTACTCAACAGTGATTCCACCTCCAGCCTCCCTCATCTCTTTTACACCTCTCATTCTCTTTTTTACCTTCATTTGTTTTTGCCAGAAACCCCACCTACGCACCTCTCATTCTCTTTTTCACCTTCGTCTGTTTTTGCCGGAATCGCTTCCTTCGCTGGAATCACCTCTATATCTCTCACTGCCCTTTATGTACTTGCTTTTGAGGGTTGAGAGATAGAGGGAACTTCAAGGATTGTTAGAGCATCGAGCTGTTTCAGAGGGAATTTCATGTTCATTTCTAGCATGTGACAATAAACCTTATGCTAGTTATGCATGCAACAAAGAGAAAACCTAGGTTTTTATCATTTTATCCTTCATCTATTTACAAGGAATAGGATGGTGTTATGATTCCTTCAAATTGAAATTCGAATTCGAATTCAAGTCTTTTACCCAATTCGGCTGAGTCATTGACTCCCGCATATCAAACGAATCAGGCAAATAATAGTCAAAATTTGGATTCTAGACCAAGATTTTGTTATGATTTGAATCACTATAATGTCAATCATTTTCTGAATCATTTGTTTGGGGGAAATTTTAGTGCTATATTTTCTCTTTACTTCTTTAGATTGTCTGAGTGTTGCTTAGGGGTGGAGCATATAATTGGGTCATTATGTAGAATGATGCATATTTTGGTTTTTTGGAATTTAAATCATAGAGTATTTGATTTTATTCGGGTTTTGGTAAGAAGTAAAGGCATAGAATGGAGTGAGGAGGAAATGTGTGATTTGTTGTTGCAACTATTGTATGAAACTCGATTTCGAATGAAGCATTTGAAAACTGCATGTAGCATGACTGTTCATTGTTATATTACTGAAAATAAAGTGAATATGGCTCTTGAATTAGTTTATTAAATGAAGCACTTTAAGGTATTTCCTTCAATGGGGATTTTTAATTCATTGCTCAAGGCATTAATACAGTTAAATCAAATAGATTTGCCATTGATAATTTTATGTGGCATTATATTTCAACTATTATCCAATCTACAATATTACACATAAACAATGTGATAGTGCTACAAGATTGTGATAATTCATGTCATATGGTATGGGTTATTTTTCTTAGATTTTACTTGACTTTTCAAAATTAAGTTTTCGTTTGGAGTTATAGGTGAGCTCAATTGGAGTTACTGGTGCTCGTGCATCTGTAAGTGACTGAATTCTAAGCTAGTAGTAGTTGGCTTTGGCATATCAAAACATGAACATGTGAAATAGCTTAGAATTCTGAATGGTACCTGGGAATTTTTAGTTCATAACTAGCATGTGTACAGATTTTTTGTTTTTAACCTTGATTTTTTACATCTGTTTTTAACCTTGATCTAATTGATTTGACATGTAGCTCAACTTGTTTATCTCAACTGATACTAATTGAAGTCGATAGAACCATACCAAGTGAAGCTAAGTTATATCTTTGATTAGTAGCTTGTTTTCTATACATAATTTTATTGACCATAGTTAAATTTTCTTGAACAGTTGATTGGAAGGTCATGATTGATAAAATGAAAGTAGTAGCTGCAAATAATAAGGTAAAATCTCTAACTATATATAGTTAAATTTTCTGGATTGATTGATTGAAAGTTCATGATTGATAAATAATTAGTGTTTGATAGTTCAGAAGTATAATTTGTAACATGCAGTTCTGTTAGCTAACCACATATGCGCCTAATGGCTAGGGCATTCCGACTTTTCTTTTATCTATTAGAACTGTCCAAATCAAATGACTTGGCATGTAGCTCAACTTGTATATTATTCAACGGATACTAATCGAAGCCAATAAAACCACACCA
This sequence comes from Euphorbia schlechtendalii, assembly GCA_949673415.1. Taxonomy (NCBI): domain Eukaryota; kingdom Viridiplantae; phylum Streptophyta; class Magnoliopsida; order Malpighiales; family Euphorbiaceae; genus Euphorbia; species Euphorbia schlechtendalii. Next base: position 3,326 of record CATIWQ010249999.1, on the reverse strand, counting down.
ACGGAAGCTGAGCTATATCTTTTGATTTGTAATTGTAGCTTATTTCTAAAGATTTCAGATTTCAGATTGCCGATTGAAGATTTAGTTTTGTATGGGGTGGCTTAAACTTGTTTGGTGATGTCCATGATATAAGTGAAAAAGATGTAGAGTCCATGATCTCATTAAGATTATTAACCATCAACAACCACCTCGCTACTTAAACAAGCTTTTTCTATGGGAAGATAAGTATGGTACTTAGTATGTTAAAGTGTTCTTCTGTTGTGTAAAAGAATTAGTAAAATCAATTGTCTAATTATTTGTTATTTTAATTTACATCTATCTACCTCCTATATTGTATTCCTTCTGCTATGTCTGATGATCTGAAGACCTGAGGAATATTTTAGTAACAGGCATAGAAATTAGCTGCTACCTTAGCTCTTCCCCCTGATTTTGAATTGACAATAGTTACTCCAACTTATAGTTTTTGATCTTTTTCCTGATCAGTGAAAATTATGATGATAGTTATGATTAGTAAAAGTAAGGGAGAAGGAGAATAAGTAGAGAATTTTTACAGTTCATGATGTTCATTGGTAGAAGCCATAGTGAGGCTCAAACTACAATTCCTGCTACATTTCGTTTGTTTTTCCATTATTGTTTTATTACGGTACTCTACTGGACTAAATATTATCTGATATTTACCGAATAATCATATGTAAAGTTGAATACATGTGTTGATTAAAAATTTAATCTTTTTGTGTTCTTGTTTTTAGGGTTAAGTTAAATTTGCATAATCTTTAGCTTCTGCTCACTATCTTATCTTCTTTGAATTGCTTGTGCTTTGTGGTTTAACAGTGATCTATGGGAGAGCAGTTGAGAATGGTAAAGGTGACTATTGTGCAAGGTAAAAAATTTGTGCTTTAGGCTCTCTTTTTTTTCTTTAAGATTGTCTCCATTGAATTCGCATTACTACTATTGAGTTATAGTTTGATTTAAATTAGTTTTAGTTTAGATCTATGAAATTGCGTTTGCTTAGGGTTAATCCGAGTTTTTAATTACTTTACATCTCTTGTACTAGACATTGAAGACCGAAGTTATCAACAATTGTCTTAATCCAGTCTTGAATGAAGAGCTAACTTTCTCCATTTCAGAATCCAATGCCATTCTAAGCATGGTAAGTTCATTTTTCCTGCGTTCTTTGATAATTATACTGCTATTACTTGTGAATCATATTCACACGATCAAATTGTTTCATTACATAGTAATTCATTCAATGTCAAATTTCGATTAATTGAAATTTAAGTCTTCATCATTTTGGATTTTGTGCTAAGAAGTAATAACACATTTCGGCCTATCGCTATTGTGCATTCATGTTATTTCAACTATCCAATGTATATGATATATGTAAATTTGGACATTTAAGTTGTCATAGTTGCAAATTTAACCTTGTGTAATCTTATCCTTGAATAATACCAATTGCTATCAGTGACATGGATATCTACCTGGCCACATCAGTGGATAATGAATTCCATTGGCAATTTGTCATGCTCATAGGTGTACAAGACAATTTAATATATTTGAAGCATTTTCATTCTACAAACTAATTATCACCCTTGCCGTAGCTATTCCTATTCCTTGTTTTCGTCATTTATCAAGTGATTCATGTTAAAAGATCTGAATTTTATCTTGAGTTGATTGAAAATTGTTAGGAAGTATTCGATAAAGACCGATTCAAGGTAGATGACAAAATGGGGCATGCATCGGTTATCTTTTTTCTTTATTTTTCAGGGTTGCGATGCAACGGTTATGGTAGCATCGAAAAAAATGGTTCCAAGGTCATACTCACTACTCGTTCTCTCATTTGTTAGTTTCTTGTTGAGTATCTTTTCACTTGTCATGAAGTTTGTTGGTTGTGACTTCATTGATTTCCATCACCTGTATTATCTACAATGATCATGTTACTAACTTAGCTAGCTAAATCTAGTTTCAGTTTTCGATTTACTAGATTTAGTATTGAATTATATAAAATTATTTCCTTTGTTTTCATGTAAATAATAACCTACATTATAGGTTAATGACATTAATAAACTATAGTATAGGGCTCCCTTCAATCCAATTTTTTTACTACGTATCTCATAAATGAAGTATTTTAAATAATAGTTTTAAAAAAACTTAGAGCATTTAGGACGGTTCCTTTTAGAGAACCATCCTAAATGCTCTTTACGAACGGTTATTATAATAGAACCGTCCGTATTTCTCTTAAACAACAATCTGGTTTTTCTTATACAATATTCCAGATGGTTCTCTCTTAAGAACCATCCAGAATGCTACTTATTCAGGATGGTTTAGAACCGTCCGCAATAGAGCGTGATCAATCACGTCGTGGCTTGTGCGGACAGTTCAAAATCGTCCGGAAAATCCAAAAACAACATTCCGGAAAAGCCTTTTCTGCACTAGTGATGCTTGCTAATGATGTTGTTGAAGTACCGGATGATTATCCGAGTAAATCCAATGATAAAGTAGGAGTGGATGAACAAATTAATTCCAGAAAGGTTAATCCCCCTCAACCACCATTTCCACAAAGAATGAAAAAGAAGAATGAGTGTAAGCAATTCATCGAGTTCATCAACAAACTTAAAGGTTTAGAAATCAATCTTTCGTTTATTGAAGCCATTACTCATATTCCAAACTACAGTAAGTTTTTTTGAAGAACTTTTATCTCATAAGCTTAGTTTAGAAGAAATATCCAAAGTATCTTTTATTGAAGATTGTAGCAAAATAATAACTGCTACAATGCCCACTAAACTTAAAGATCCGGTAAGTTTCACAATACCGTGTAAACTTGGAAACATTTCCTTTCCAAAATGTTTATGTGATCTTGGGGCTAGTATAAATCTTATGCCTTTATCAATCTTCAAGGAATTGAAGCTTGATGATGAAGTTAAAAGGACAAATATGGCCGACCAATCTATTAAACGTCCTTACAGTATAATAGAAGATGTACTAGTTAAAGTGGATAAGTTTGTTTTTCCAACAGATTTTGATGTGCTAGATTTTGCATATGATGAAAGATGTCATATAATCTTAGGAAGACCTTTTATGCATACTTGCAAAGCATTGATTGATGTATCGGAAGGAAAAATTAAGTTATGAATAGGTGACGATACTGTTGAATTTAATATGGATAAGGCTTATAAATATCCGATGGATGAAGACATATGCATGAAACTTGACTTGATTGATGCTTGCATTCAAAAAGTTGTCAAGTTAGATTTCATCAATGAATATGAAGTCAAGGGGTTGGGAAACTCCATTGGCACATAAATCTCTTATCTTGTCCAAAATATATA
>CATIWQ010249988.1:0-10198 GCA_949673415.1 Euphorbia schlechtendalii | reverse complement strand
TATCACTATTTAAAAATTATTTTTACTATATTTATAATCAATATTAACTACATTAAATAATAATTATTTTTCTATATTAATATTTTTATCATTGTTCTTCTTTTCATTATTTATTACTATTAATTTTTATTAAAGATTAATTAGAATAATCATTATTAAAATTAAAATTTATGAACCTGAACTAAACTTAATAGACCTTTAACTGAACCTAAACTGAACTGAACTGAACTTAACTGAACTGAACTTAACCAAATTGAAGGTGAAGAGAACATGCCTTAGCCGGATATATTAATCAAAATTTAGACAATTTCAAGCCGACTTTCGAATTTAAAACTATGTTATGATTACATAAATAAAATTGTTATGTATTTAAAACTTAATTTTAATCTCTTAAAAAAACTCAAATTATAAATTACATGTTATGTGTACTTATTTTTCATAATATAATGATAATATAAATAATAATTATATTATTGTTTCGAACCGAGTACCTTATTGTTCAAACCTTTGTTCATTTATTCTAACGAACACAAATTTTTATTTACGATCAAGCTCGTTTATTAACAAGTCGAGCTCGAACGAGTTTTAATCGAACCGAAAATTGAACAGTTCACGAGTACCTCCATTCATTTATAGCTGGATCTGTTCATCGGGTGGGCAGGGCAGGGTTCGGGCCGGGCTTGGCGGGCTTTTAATTAAAAATGTTAACCCAAGCCCGGCCCAAGTCCATACTTTAGAACTCCGGGCTCGGGCCAAGCTTGGGCCTAATTTACAAGGTAATTCCCAAACCTGACCCAGGCCCGTGAATATTATTTTTGTTATAATTTTTTTATTAAATTAAATAAAAAAATAATAAACCAAAATATATTTAAATTTTAAACATAATTGCATTGTTTACTTAAAATATTTAATATTTGATGAAATTTATTATAATCAAGTATACAAATTTAATATAATAGTATAAAATATAAAATTTTAAAATAATTATGAATTTATTGTATATATATAATAAATAAAAAAATTATTTGTCGGCCGGGCTCGGGTATTTATATAAAAACCCGCCCAGCCCTCGAACAGGTCTATTTATAGCCCTATGCCTCACGGGGAAAGAAAAAAAATAGATGAAAACAGACTGTGATTTTGATTAAGTTACAATTGATGTTTTTCATTTCCATTTTCGTTTCCACGTTTTGTTCCCCAAAATTTGAACTAACGTTGTTATTTACGTTTACTAATAATGTACATTTATTTCCATTTGCGTTCTGTCTTTTGTGCTCCATACATCTACCAAAACACAAGCATAATGGTTTAATTCATTGTCGATTGTGCTCTTGTCTAAATGAAGTGGTACACTAATTCCACGCGCAATATCAATCAATATGTGTTTGTCCCATAACTCCCATGGTAAAATATAAAGCTTAACCCAAACTTGCGACATCAAATGTGTTTGTCCCATAACTCCCATGGTAAAATATAAAGCTTATAATTTGAGACATCAAATCATGACTTCCAAGCTCTAAACAGCATGATACCAAGCTGCAAGCTAAGGTTTCCTCATTTCCAAACACACATCTGATTCTGTGATAATGTGAAAATATCCCCTACAAATCAAATTCAGTTTCCAATCATAATTCAATTCTCATATCTTTGATAATTTAAATTTTATATCTATGTGCTTCCGTGACTTGTCATCTCTAGTCATTATTAAAATCTTTTATATATATGTTGGTTCCATTGGCAACAATGAACCATGTCAGAGGGGGTGAATGACTTAAACTTGATTTTTAATCCGATTTTTAGTTCTTTATAACTTTCTTACTATGCGAGATGAGTTTGTTTAGATGATGATATGCAAAGAGGCAAGGACACTATATAAATAAGCAAATTGAGCTAAGTCTCAGTTTGACAGACTACACTGAGTAAGAATAATCAGTAAAGCTGACTAATAGAAAACTTAATAGAAACAAGAATAAAGATAATAATTGTCCTGAGTGAAATAACTTGCTGAGTAAATAATAAGACATGGTTAGAGAGGTCAAATAGAGTATTTTATCTTGGTTCATCCTTCTGCCTACTTCTAGTCCCCAGATACTTTATCCGAGCTTTAACCCATTATTTGAAACTTCTTTAACCAAGCAGAGAAGCCTTCACAACAGGTATTATAGTGAGTACCTTGCAAGATAATCCTCAAATGAGACATAAATACCCTTCTCTATCTCACTATCACTTAGAGTATTTCTAAAGATGAATTGTATAGGCTCAACTTATATTTTTGTTGGCTTTCCTTACAAAACTAATCTGACAAATCTATTATGGTGATCTTTCAATAAGGTAATCTTGGAACAGAGAAGCTGAGTTGTTTTTTCTTGCATTATTTTAAAGGAATTTTTATTTGCTTGAATGAGAATTAGTAGTTAGGAAATTTCAAATGTATTCACCAAGTTTGAACTACTGTCTTCAATACCCTTTTATAGGTAGAGAGTTGAAGTAGTCATTACAAACTTATTTCTTCTTGTTTAATCTCCTATTTAACTTCTCACCAGGTCTTTAAAATTCTTCCTGGTTGAGACAAATTTGAATCTGGTGTGAGAGAGATTTGTATCCGTTGCTGTGTGAGATTAAATCATTGAAACAACAAGATTATATCGTCAGTCTTTAGTCATCACTCTGTTCTTTGTCGAGTAAACTTTAGAGCGAGCTGTGACGTGCTTCCTTTGATTAGCTTGGCCAATTTGATGTGTGTAGGTTGGTGTAACTAATTCTGCAATGCGGAGAGATAGTGTGAATTTTGTTTGACTGTAACGTTGACATGTTGACAAAAGTATTGTTGCTTTTGCTTTTGGACCACACATGATGTCATTCCCTTTTTATTTTCAATGCTTGATCATCTTATTTACTTGAAATGCATTAACTAGTAATATTTTGTTCTATGAAAGACATGTTAAAAGCACACAATGTTATAAAAGCGTAACTTTAAATACTCAGCAACAAATATATAAGTTAGGTATTGAGTTAATTTTGTTTTACCGTCTTGAGTAATAATACTCAACAACCTATTATAGTGATTTTTACTGAGTCTTCTAAGTCAGCAATACTAGATGAATTAATCTTAACTAAACCTAATTAACTCTAATTAAATATAAACCACAACATTGACTTATAGGTTGTTGTCCTTCATATTTTATATCGTCAAAAACTTTAACTCAAGATTGTTAAGAAATCCTTAAGTTGGGTTCAACAATATATAAACAAATAAATTAGTTAGTTCACAAACATCAATTGATTCAGTTTATGAACTCGTTAACGAACTTCTTCTAGGATTTGCTCACAAGCTTTCTAGTCGAGAATTGGCTTGGTTTAATCTTGGCTCATTTAGAAACTGAGGCTAGAAATCTTATTCACGACTGACTAACTTAATTACAAATCGAGTCGAAATGAGCTTTTATTGATTCCAACACCTATCCACTCCAGCGACTCAACTTATTAGCAACCTCAATCACAATCCCCTTTTCAAGTTTCAATATATCAAAAATGCATCCTTCCATAATATTTGTTCTCTCATATTATATAATTTAATTTGAAATTTTCATCCTAATACAATTTTTCTATCAAATTATTTTTTGTACAAACCTTTATAATGTTTAACCATTTTATTTTTGTCTTAAGACCACATCCATATTGATATGTTTTAAATATTATTTTATTTTTTTGCAACATATACCATCCCATGTTTCATGTATGACCAAAATAAAATGTGTGAGATGTACACTTTACACCCCTCTTATACATCATTTTCAAGGATTCCTGCAATTGCATGTGTAGGCGATATATACCTAGTATATGTGTGCATCAAATGTTTTGAAAACAATATCAATATAGATATAGATTTGAACATATAATATATAAAGGAAGATTCTGAAGCCCCAAATAAAAATTTATTGTGGCGAGATTGAATTAAGATAAAAGAAAATACTATTTAAAAAATGACGAAAATCTTAAAAAGATTAAGAGAAGATATGAAAAAGAAAGAAAAAGGGAAGGAAAGAAAGAGAGAAAGGGGAAACTGGAATTACGTGAGATGTATATTTTAGATGGTACAACTCATACAAGTTGCGAAACAGAGTTAAAATCACACGCATTGGAAATATTTGTTTTTAGTGTTTTAAGATGATTATATTTAGGGGTGTTTGGAATGAGATATTTAGATCACGAAAACTAAATGAAAGTTTTGTATTCCTTTATTATTGTTTATTTGATCTCCATCTGAATTTATTATTCAAATTTAGTTTTTGAAATAACAAAGTAGAGATGTAAGCTATGGTGACTTTCTTTTTAATAATGTAAATCTTACTTTGTCTCTTCTCACTATTTGATCGATCTTCACACCATTAATTCAATGATGATAAAAGGTAAAATAATGTAGACTTTAATTTTTTACAAAATCACAATCCACCAAAATAAGTAAATCTGTTTTATTGGATCCATATCCTACAAAATTCTGGACTGGTATTGAATTTTTTTATGGATATAGACCCAAATATAGACCCAAGTTTCCAAAATTTATAAACAAAAGGTATGTGGTTACTAAATATATCTGGAGGAGGCACAATTTTAACCATGAGGAAAACTGGAATGATAGTCGATATTTCATTCTGCACCGAAAAATAGATTGTCAGTCCAATTTTAGGTTTTTTAAAAAAATTAAAAAAACAATATAAAAGTGACATGTAAGGGCTACATTGCTGTCGCCCAATCACTGTTCATTGAACTGTAGCACACTATGACTGGCTTGGGAATCTCTCATCATGCCGGCTGGTAAATAAAATGGGCCAAAAAAATGCTGATCATTTTTTTTGCCTGACATTTAAACCCTTTTTGCCCAGCAATAAAACCCCTCCCCTTCTCATTTTTATCCCTTTTCCTAACCATCTCACCAACCATTTCCTATAAACCTCTTTTACCTAATACATTTAATTTCTTTCTTCAATTTTAACTACCAAATCAAAAAAATTTCCCTCTTTTACCTTAATACTTTCAATTTCTTTTTGCCCAACTCTCTCTTTTGCACCAAAAGCCTTCTTCCTTGTAATGGTGTATCCCTATTATCTTTAACATGCTCAATTATGATATCGATGTTAGACATGATGTATGCCCTAGAGGCAATTAGGGTGATATATCTTTTTAGTTATAATGTATAAACAATTTTCAGATTATTTCTATCAATAATAAAGGCATCTTTGTTGTTTATCAATGTTTATTTAAATAATATATCTCGCTGGTATCATATATATGTGCTATTGTATATGCTCATTGATAAGAAAAATTCCATGACTACTTCATAGCGTGAAAGTGCGAGGACATAGTGGGAGCTATGTGGTGTGAGAACTACACACATGTGTTACTATGAATAGTCTAAATATCCCTAGTCATAGTTTCATTGAGACTGGACATCAATGAAGCGAACAAACAAGCATTTGTAGGCTTACTCCTTTGATTAAATCTAAGCAACCAATCACACGAGCTAAAGGTGGTACCTTGAGTTAACACATGAATGTATTCGGGTAATACATTGGAGACCGCTATAAGATAGACACTATATCCATGTGTTGGTGTTATGTCTTATTGTATTAGTAGTACAAGTATCCTCAGACCTGAGATACTTGCTACCTTGTGTGGGAGTTTTTATACTTTGGGTCATACTTATTCATACCCTGGTGATTAGGATGATATGAGCGATTACGGGTATAATGATGATCACTCATTGGTAAGTCGAGTAGTCAAGATGGGATCCATCACTCCTAATATAGTGATATAATGGGAGTTGTACCTTAAGCCCTCTTATTGAAATGACATACTCATAAACCTCTGATCAGAGTATAAGATTGATAGAATGGGTTTCTAGTCAATCTTGATACATTATGGTGAGTGGTGCTCTTTATGAATAATTCTAACTCCAAGGAAGCTACGGCTATTTATGAGTTAACAATTAATCCGAGCTCAATAAATCGGATGGTACTTAACCTGATGGAATGAGTGTATTGTATTGGTTACTATTGCAGAATCAGATCAAGTAACAAGTATGTGACGTTCCGAGTATCAGGGGATCATACGCCTTTGCTAGAAAGCCCATTTGATCGTCTAGAGTTATGAGGTTCCATATCAATCTGGAACACTGAGCCTAAAGGTTCGTAGATGGGAAACCAAGATTAGGTTAAGCTCTAGCGACTCTATACTTCGGGATGCTATGAGGACACACACTTTGGGTCTTTACCAGACTAAGTTAAGAACTTATAGACTAGGTTTATGCAGAGAATATTAAGAAAGTCAAAATCATTGGATGAATTATTAATTGGTTGGACTAAATAATAATTAAATGATTTAAAGAGGAGTTGGGAAAATTGCACGGGTACTAGTGAGCCTCGCGAACACGGGATGTTCACGGGTGGGGCCTATGCGACTACCTCGCGAGAAAAAATTGCTCGTGGGCCGTAGCTTGTGGGCTGTAGGCCCACCAGCAGCCCGCAAGCTAGGCGTGCATGAGAACCCTCAAACCTTGCTCGCGGGGCAAGAGAAGCTAGCATGAGCTTCCCTTGCGGGCTTTGCACAACCTGGCTAAGGGCTGTGCACGCGGGTCAACCAGCGAAGCTTGGAGTTCCGCGTGGATGACCCACATATGGGATGGGGAAATTCCCCATCCCACATTGGTAAAAAGGGGAGCAACATGCTCCCCTTCTCCCTATATTAGGAGCCTTCCTCCTCCTCTTTTGCTCACTTCAACTCAGCCTTTCCTTCTGCGTATTGACATCTTTCTTCACAAGCTTTTGCGAGATCCTCCATGAGTTTCTCCGCATTTATAAGAATTCTTTTGAAGACTCATTCATATTTTGGAAAGAGCCTTCTCAGTTATATTTTTGGGTTGGTCTTCAAATGGTCTAGCAACTGTTGTTTACCAACAAGTTCTTCCTCTACGGGAGGTTTTGATCGATATGATCCATGTGGATCATTCATAGAAGTTGTCCTATTTTAGAGGCTAGTGCTAACATGGAACGCCGCACCAACGGAAAGGCACACATAAATTGATAATACTCTTAACTAGATGTTAGGTTTCTTTTATTAAGTTTTATAAACCTATGAGCATCTATGGAGCGTTTCAACTTCGATTATATCAATCATGGTATGCTTAGGAGTTCTTTTAGGGTTAATTTTAAGTTTTAAAATTTTACCATGCAAGTTAGCATGTTCAATTACTGCCTTAATTATCCATCAGTGGTATTAGAGCCTACTTTACGCTAAGCATGATTGATGATAATATGTTGAAATGATATTTTCTATGAATTGATTAAAGTATGCTATGTATGACTTAGGTTTCAATCATTGTAAAAGAAAATGATGTGATCACTAGATTAAGATTTTACTCAAACTTAGTTTAGGTGATTATCATATAAATTAACAATATTTTATTGCATGTGTAAATGCTTTAAAATGAGGGTCGTCCAGTATTTCACTCGATTAAAAGAACGAAATCTTTAAATTATAATTGTATGTGTTACAACGAATCGAAGTACACATGGTGATTTTGGCAAGGATTAGACTTGGTTGCTCATTTACTTTAAGGGAGCCTCTTCTACCTAGAAATCTCCATCGGTATTAGGTTCAAGCGTGTCCAAGGGACTTTTATGACTTAGTTAATTACTAGTATGGAAATTAGATTCTGCATATGGTTTTACAATTGTGGTTTAATTTGTTAAATTAAAACTTATAGATAAAATAGGTGCAAGAAGTTAAACATGGACCTTGTTAGTTTTACATGTTGTGTGGAGTCTTGGCATAATGGAATGATTATGATGTACCAGTTTTGAGCATGTTCCCTTAGATTAATAATTCCAAATAGCTTGAAATTATTGTTATCATAATCATATCCATCGTATAAGACCTAGACTAGGGCGCGACCAACTGCACCAATAAAATCCCTACAACAATATTAAAGCTGTAAATTGTCTTCCCATCATAAGTCATGATACGAACCTTATTATCCATGTCAGTGGAGCTAATTCCAAATTGGAGACATATTTGAAGAGTCGTACAATTAGGTACACACATCTTGAGAAAGAGAACTCACATGGACTAGCAATTGCATGGAACGCAAAATGACAAGTTCTAACCATGGTTGTTTATTATGGCTTGACCTGCTATAGCGGGGGTCATAATGAATGGACTGTGGATACTACCTACCAAGGAAAATTGGTTGGACCAGATTTCCTGAATTCAATAGAACGGGCTATTTAATGTCGATAAAAATAGTAGGAAATATGTGTTTAATTAAAGGCCTTATATTAAATGAATGTACATATACTAATGTCTGAATAATTTCTATCTTATATCTAGGTTGAATATGATTACTAACGAAAATACTAGTATTGATACTGGTCCTCTTGGCAACATAAAGTATGATGTTTACAATTTCAATGAGTGGTTTGGTACTGTTAAAGGAGTTCTCATGAACTACTACCTGGTTTATGTTCTTGATAATTCGAGTCCCAGACATCCAGGCAAGAATGCTTTTGCAAGTGAGATGAATGATTACGAGAGGCATAAGGGAAACCGTGAGTTTGTTGCAAAGCTTATGTTACACAACATCCTCTCGAAGTACACACGCATGTACAAAAGGTTAGATCTCACAACCATGATTCCTCGTCTTAACTCAATGGAAATTCTGGAAGATAAACTATTCCACAGTAAGTTGCAGGGAGACACCTCAGTAGAAAAATTGGTTATATACACATATGACAACTCAAAGAAAATAAGGGACTTAGGTTTGAGTACAGTTTGCAGTCCTTGAGAGAAATGGTATTGAGGGGATTACACGATATATATGATTCTTTCAAGAAGATGCTTAAGGAGTGTTCTCCCAACTGTACCTTAACCTAACTTGTGGACTTGCTCAAAATTTATGAAATTGAGTTTAGAAATAAACTCAAGGAGCAAGTGAATGCTAAGGACATGCATGCTAAGGACCTTAACTTGAAGAAATTAAAAGGTTTAAAAGTTAAGAGAAAACTCATGAAGCGGCTGGAGCTGAAGAGGGAAATTTTTTCTCTTAGAATAAGCTCATCGGATAATGATGAGGGTTGTGGCTCAAATTTCTAGAGGTATGTTCATACTAGAGAGTTTCTCTACAATTCCTTATGAGTCTACATAGGTATTGGATATTGATTGTGGTAATCATATCTGTACTTTTGTGTAGGGGTTGCGGAATAGTAAGAGGCTTGAAAAGAGGGAAATGGACCTAAGAGTTGGAAATGGAGCACTGGTTGTTGCAACACCTGAAGGGACATATAGCCTTCATTTGCTTAGTGGCCTTGTTTTAGTTTTGAATAATTACTATTATATTCTTGTTGTCACTTAGAATATTATTTCTGTTGCACGTTTAGCAATAGATGGATTTGAGATTTTATTTTCTAATAATAATGGGCTAATTTGATGTGATAATGTTCTTTATGCTTGTGGAATTGTTCGTCACTTTTCTACTGATAAGTTTAATAACTTTTACGCGAAGAGTTTGGCTAAATATCAACGGTGCCAAAAACTTGTTCACATGAAGTGTAGGTGTTGTCAATATCCCTTATCAAATAAAAAAATGATGATAACTGCAAGTATACAGTTGCGATGTAGTTTTAAAAGATATAGATCCCACAGGGAAGGACTAGTTCTAAAGATCAAATAGGAAAGATAAGATAAAAAGAAAATAAAATAATATTTAGTTTTGGATAGGAGGGTTAGAATGAATTATGAGTAAATATAGATATGAAAGATTAGAGAATCTAAATATATAGATTTTCCCTACGAAATAAGTATAGCAGAGAAAGCATGCAAGTTCAACAAAGATGTTACGATTCACTAAACCAATCTAATTGACTCGGTTTTAAATACTCAGATGTTCAATTATTCACCGCAGAGCAACACATGAAATGACTTTTCTAGATCTAGCATAAACAAATTAAGACTATCATATAAACCTGGACAACATCAATACTATGCTTAGTACGGGTCGCTCTCACATATCCACATTTAGCAAGTTACCATTCCAAAAATGTTGGCTCACTAAACAGCGTTATATCACAGATCCAGTGATTATACACGATATTGTTAACCCCGAAACTACTCTTAAAATTAACTCCAACGCATATAACTTGATTAA
>CATIWQ010249910.1:0-11652 GCA_949673415.1 Euphorbia schlechtendalii | reverse complement strand
TTGCCTAAAAATAAAATTCTAAAGTCCTAATAGCTTTAGGATAGAATTCCTTAAAGCATAAGAAAAGAATCCTACTCTAATTTGAAATATGAAACAAACTAGGATACTAAGTATACTAACTATTAAATATTAAAAGAAAATCCAACTAAATTAAAATAAACATAATGTAGCAGCCACTCATTTTCTTCCATCATATAATTGATCCAATAAGAATTAGCCAAGATCCCAATGAGTTAACATGTTATTTACACATGCGTGTCCAAAGCTCACTTAAGCTATCTCCAATTAGACAAACTCTTGAACTCCTCTTCAATACATGAATCAAAAACTGGAATTCTTCATCTCTTCTTATGCCAGTCTTACTAGAGGTTGTTGAAACTTGAGTTGAATTCGAAATCATCAAAACCTCTTCGATTTGCTCATTTACAACTTCTTGAACACTCTTTGATTTAGACTTTGTAAATGTAATTAGAAAATGATCTTCCCACTTTAATTCCAAGTCTTTATCAATTTTATGCTCAATAATCAGTGTTCCCCGATTCGCGTCAAAAATGATCTCAAGAATGATTTTGTTGTCAACTTTGAAAAAATTCGCAAAGATTTCCGTTATTGAAATTTCGTGAAAACTTTGAAACGTGCATTTTATGATCATATCATGTTTATCACACTTTCAAATGGTCCAAAGGTTGATTTTAAGATCAACGTTGAAAAAACTCGAACCCGTTTCATGGATAAAAATTTCATCAAAAAACTTTGACGCATGGTTTTTATGGTCGTATCATGTTAATCACACTCTAAAAATGGTCCAAAGGTCGATTTTAAGCCAAAAGCTGAAAAATCTAGCACCAATTTTGGTGATCTTAATTTTGTGAAAACTTTAACGTATGCATTTTATTGTCATATCTTGTTTATCACACTCTAAAAGGATCACAAGGTTGATTTTATGGTCAACATTGAAAAAATTCGCACCTATTTCAGTTATCGAAATTTCGTGAAAAATTTGATGCATGCCTTTTATGGTCACATCATATTTATCATACTCTAAAATGATCCAATGGTTGATTTTACGGTTAGTGTTAAAAAAAACTCGCACCGATTACTGTGATCCAAAATTTGATGAATACTTTTACTCATAACTCTTTTATGGTCATATAATGTTTAACACACTCTAAAATTGTCCAAAGTTATATTTTAGAACAAATCTGAAAAAACTAGCACCGATTTCCGTTATCGAAATTTTGTGAAAACTTTGAGGCATGCATTTTATTGTCATATCATGTTTATCAAACACAAAAATGATCCCAAGGTCGAATTTAAGGTCAATGTTGAAAAAACTGGCACCAATTTTGAGGATCGAAATTTCGTCAAAATTTTGACGCTTGCCTTTTTATAGTCATATCATGTTAATCACACTCTAAAATGGTCCAAAAGTCTATTTTAAGGTTTGCGTTTCAAAAACTCGCATCTATTTCGGTGATCCAAAATTTCGTGAAAACTTTGACGTATGCATTTTATTGCCATATCATGTTTATCACACTCTAAAATGATCCCATGGTCAATTTTCTAGTCAACATTGAAAAAATTCGCACCGATTTCCGTTATCAAAATTTCGCCTAAACTTTGACGAATACCTTTTTTGATCATATCATGTTAATCACTCTAAAATGATTCAAAGGTCGATTTTAAGGTCAGTGTTGAAAAAACTCGCACAGATTTCCCTGATCCAAAATTTTATGAAAATTTTGATGCATACCTTTTAAGATCATATTATATTTATCACACTCTAAAATGGTCCAAAGGTCGATTATAAGCACAAAGGTGAAAAAATTCGCACCGATTCCGACATTAAAATTTCGTGAAAACTATGACGCATGCATTTCACAGTCATATCATGTTAATCAAACTCTAAAATGGTCCAAAGATTGATTTTAAGGTCTGCGTTAAGAATACTCTGGCTGATTTTCGGGATCGAAATTTCGTCAAAACTTTAACGCATTCCTTTTATAGTCATATCATTTGTTAATCACACTCTAAAAATGGTCCCAACGTCGATTTTAAGGTCTGCGTTTAGAATACTCGCATCGATTTCAGTGATAAAAACTTTCTTGAAAACCTTGACGCAAGCCTTTTATGGTCATATCGTGTTAATCACACTCTAAAATGGTCCAAATGTCTACTTTAAGCACAAGAGTGAAAACAATCGCATCGATTTCCGAGATCAAAATTTCGTGAAAACTTTGACACATACCTTTTATGATCGTAGAAATTTTATCACACTCTAAAATGATCCAAAGGTTGATTTTAAGGTCAACGTTTAAAAAACTCGCACCCATTTCATGGATAAAAATTTCGTCAAAAGATTGACGCATGGTTTTTATTGTCATATCATTTGTATCACACTTTAAAAGTGGTCCAAAGGTCGATTTTGAATACAAAGGTAAAAAAAACTCACATTGATTTTCGTGATCGAAATTTTGTCAAAAAATTTGACACATGGATTTTTCTGTAATATCATGTTTATTACACTCTAAAATGATCCAAAGATCGATTTTAAGGTTAACGTTGAAAAAATTCGTATCAATTTCCGTGATCAAAATTTCTTGAAAACTTTGATGCATGTCTTTTTTGTTCATATCATGTTATTAATCACACTATTAAATGGTCCAAAGGTCGATTTTTAGGTCAGTATTTAAAAGCTCGCTCTTATTTTCGTGATCCAAAATTTCTTGAAAATTTTGATGCAAGCCTTTTATGGTCATATCATGTTTATCACACTTTAAAATGGTCCAAAGGTTGATTATAAGAACAAAGGTGAAAAAACATGCACCGATTTCTGGTATCGAAATTTCGTGAAAACTTTGACGTATGCCTTTTATAGTCATATCATGTTAATCAAACTCTTAAATGGTCCAAAGGTCGATTTTAAAGTCTGCGTTAAGAATACTAGCACCGATTTCCAGGATCGAAATTTCGTCAAAACTTTAACGCATGCCTTTTATGGTTATTATGTTAATCACACTCTAAAAATGGTCCAAAGGTCGATTTTAAGGTCTGCGTTGAGAATACTCTCATCGATTTCGGTGATCCAAAATTTCATAAAATGTTTGACGCATGCCTTTTACGGTCATATCATATTAATCACACACTAAAATGGTCCAAATGTCTATTTTAAGCATAAAGGTGAAAAAACTCGCACAGATTTCTTGATCGAAATTTTGTGAAAACTTTGACGTATACATTTTATAGTCATATCATGTTTATCATACTCCACAATGATCTCAAGGTCTATTTTAAGGTCAACATTGAAAAAATTTGCACCGATTTCCGTTATCGAAATTTCGTGAATACATTGACGCATGCGTTTTATGGTCATATCATGTTTATCACACTCTAAAATCATCCAATGGTGGATTATAAGGTCAGCATTGAAAAAAACTCGCACTGATTACTGTGATCCAAATTTCATGAAAACTTTGACGCATTCCACTTTTATGGTCATATCTTGTTTATCACACTCTAATATGGTCCAAAAGACGATTATTAGCACAAAGCTGAAAAAACTCGCACCGATTTCTGTTATCCAAATTTTGTGACAACTTTGACGCATTCAGTTTATTGTCATATCATGTTTATAAAACTCTAAAATGATCCCAAGGTCTATTTTAAGGTCAACGTCGAAAAAATTCGCACCAATTTCAGAGATCAAAATTTCGTCAAAACCTTGACGCATGCTTTTTTGGTCATAGCATGTTAATCACACTCTAAAAATAGTCCAAAGGTCGATTTTAAGGTTTGCGTTTGAAAAATTCGAATCGATTTTGGTGATTCAAAATTTCGTGAAAACTTTGACGTATGCATTCTATTATCATATCATGTTTATCACACTATAGAATGGTCCAAAGGTTGATTTAAAGGTCAACGTTGAAAAAACTCGCACCCATTTCATGGATAAAAATTTCGTCAAAACTTTGACTCTAAAAGTGGTCCAAAGGTCGATTTTGAACATAAAGGTAAAAAAAACTCGCACCGGTTTTCGTGATCGAAAATTTGTTATAAGTTCATGCATTTCAATGTCATATCATCTTTATCACACTCTGAAATGATATCAAGGTCGATTTTAAGATCAACGTTGAAAAAATTTGCACCGCTTTCCGTTATCCAAATTTCGTGATAACTTTATCGCATGCCTTTTATGGTCATATCATGTTTATCACACTCTAAAATGGTCCAAAGGTCTATTTTACAGTCATGGTCGAAAAAGTGAGCACCGATTTATGAGATCCAAAATTTCGTGAAAACTTTGATATACGCCTTTTATGTTCATATCATGTTTATCACACTCTAAATTAGTCCAAAGTTCGATTTTAAGGTAAATAGTGAAAAAACACGCTTCGATTTGCGAGATTTAAAATTTCATGAAAACTTTGACGCATGTCTTTTCTGGTCATATCATATTAATCAAACTTTAAAATGGTTAAAAGGTTAATTTTAAGGTCCACGTTAAAAATATTCACACCGATTTTCGTGATCCAAAATTTCTTGAGAACTTTGACTCATGCCTTTTATGGTCATATCATTTTTGTCACATTCTAAAATGGTCCAAATGTCGATTTTAAGAATAAAGGTGAAAAAAACTCGCACCGATTTCCAGTGTCAAAATTTCGTGAAAACATTGACGCATGTCTTTTATGGTCATATCTTGTTTATCACACTCTAAAATGGTCCAAAGGTCGATTTTAAGGTCAACATTGAAAAAAATCGCACCGATTTTCGGGTTCAAAATTTCGTCAAAACTTTGATGCGTACCTTTTATAGTCATATCATGTTAATCACACTCTAAAATAGTCCCAAGGCCTATTTTAATGTCTGCGTTGAGAATACTCGCATCGATTTCGGTTATCATAAATTTCTTGAAAACTTACTCGCATCTATGGACATATCATGTTAATAACACGCTAAAATGGTCCAAATGTCAATTTTAAGCACCAAGGTGAAAACAATCGCACCATTTTCGGAGATCGAAATTTCGTAAAATATTTGACGCATCCCTTTTATGGTCATATCATGTTTATCAAACTCTAAAATCGTCCAAAGGTCGAGTTTAAGGTCAACGTTGAAAAAACTCGCACGATTTCCGAGTTTGAAATTTCGTCAAAACTTTGATGCATACCTTTTATGGTCATATCATGTTAATCGCACTCTAAAATGGTCCCAAGGCCGATCTTAATGTCTACGTTTGGAATAATCGCATAGATTTACGAGATCGAAATTTCATGAAAACATTGAAGCACGCCTTTTATAGTAGTATAAATTTTATCACACTCTAAAATGGTCCGAATGTTGATTTTAAGCACAAATGTGAAAAAACTCACACCGATTTCCAGTATTGAAATTTCTTGAAAACATTGACGCATGCCTTTTATAGTCATATATCATCATGTTAATCACAATCTTAAATGGTCGTCCAAATGTCGATTTTAAGGTCTGCGTTAAGAATACTCGCACCGAATTCTAGGATCGAAATTTTGTCAAAACTTCAACACATGCCATTGTGGTCATATCATGTTAATCACACACTAAAAATGATCCGAATGTCAATTTTGAGGTCTGCGTGGTGAATACTTGCATTGATTTCGGTGATCCAAAATTTCATGTAAACTTTGACGCATCCCTTTTATGGTCATATCGTATTAATCACACTCTAAAATGGTCCAAATGTCTATTTTAAGCACAAAGGTGAAAACATTCGCAACAATTTCCGAAATCGAAATTTCGTCAAAACATTGACGCATGCCTTTTATGGTCATATCATGTGTATCACACTCTAAAATGGTCCAAAGGTCTATTTTAAGCACAAAGGTGAAAACACACTCACCGATTTCTGGGATCGAATTTCGTGAAAACTTTGACGCATGCATTTTGTTGTCATATCATGTTTATAACACTCTAAAATTGTCCAAAGGTCCATTTTAAGCACAAAGGTGAAAACACTCGCAACGATTTCCGGGATCCAAATTTAGTGCAAACTTTGACACATGCATTTAATGGTCATATCATGTTTATCACACTCTAAAAGGATTCCAAGGTCGATTTTAAGGTTGACGTTGAAAAAACAAGCATCGATTTCCGTTATTGAAATTTAGTCGAAACTGTAACGCATGCCTTTTATGGTCATATAAGTTTATCACACTCTAAAATGATCCAAAGGTCGATTTAAAGCACAATGGTGAAAAAACTAGCACTGATATCCGAGATAGAAATTTTGTGAAAACTTGACGCATGCTTTTTATGGTCAACGTTGAAAAAACTCGCACCGATTTTCTTTATCGAAATGTCGTGAAAATTTTGACACATGCCTCTTTTTTTATCATATCATATTAATCACACTCTAAAATGATCCAAAGGTCGATTTTAAGGTCACCGTTGAAAAAACTCACCGATTTCTGTGATCCAAAATTTCGTGAGAATTTTGACGCTTGCCTTTTATGGTCATTTCAAGTTTATCACACTCCAAAAATGGTCCAAAGGATTATTTTAAGCACAAAGGTGAAAAAACTCGCATCTATTTCCGGGATCAAAATTTTGTGAAAACTTTGAGGCATGAATTTTATGATCATATCATGTTTATCACACTCTAAAATGATCCCAAGGTCTAATTTAAGGTCAACATTGAAAAAACTCACCCCGATTTCCGTTATTGAAATTTCGTGAAAACTTTGACACATGCCTCTTTTGATCATATCATGTTTATCACTTTCTAAAATGGTCCAAATATCGATTTTAAGGTTAGTATTCGCCACTTTTCTACCAATAATATAAAAGTTCTAAATATGAACAGGTGTTGTCAATACCACTTATCAATTAGAAAAATGATGATAACTGCAAGTATACAGTTAAGATGTAGTTTTAAAAGATATCGATCCCACAGGGAAGGAATTCGGTTCTAAGGATCAACTAGAGTTACCGAACAAAAAAAATAAAATAAGTTAAATGTTTTTAATGGTAGATAGATGAATGGACAGGTGCATTAACAGATTAGATGCAAAGCGTATAAATATTCCCTAAGAACAAGTACAGTAGGGTAAAATATGGAAAATAATCGAGCATGTTTTATGCATTAGATAACTTCAACAAACTCGGTTCTAGACCCCCAAATATCCTAGGGTAAATGAATTATGACCCTTATAAAAACCTGGACAACAATAATACTATGTTTAGTACGGGTCGCTTTCACATAGTCATATTTTGCAAGTTACCACTCCAAAAATGTTGGCTCACTAAATAGCGTTATAATCAAAGATTCAGTGATTATACGCAATCTTGATAACCTCGAAACTACTCTTAAAGTCAACTCGAAAGCATATAATTTTACTCATATAAGTTACGCAAAACGAAATACACATTATGACATATAGACATATCATAAACTTTGAATTAGAAAGTATATGTAGAAAACAAAGTAAAGTTGTAAGGTATGCAAGTGAAAGCTTAAGTTGATCAAACCATATCCACTCTATAATGGGAGTCGTCAATTCTCGCATTTCCTGCGTCTACTTTGAATTCAGTTTCGACTAGTACAGAACCTCTGCTAGGATGCTTTTCTTTGTGAATATTGAACAAATGAATGTTGAAGAACAGAAACTTTTATTGATAAGTGCTTTGCATTTACATTCATACAACAATCGCTCGAATTTGTTAAGAAATCTTGTGATTGAAACAAGAATCGAATCACTTGTACATTTTTCTCTCTAACACTTTGAACTTAGAGAAATCTATATAACTCTCACTCTCTATCTATCATGTATTACTGCCGATTCCGCACTCTATATACTCTGCCATCTCCCCACGAAATTGATTGATTTGAACCTCTATTTATAGAGTGTGAAAGGTTGGGTTTATCCAAACGAACAGTCATGTCCATTGGTGAAGGGTTGCTTCATCTTCATGTGATTGGATGCTAGATTTCATCCTTATCTTTAATGAAAAAAAAACATTTTCATGGTTCATTGTCTCCAAGAGGTGTCTTTTCGTCTAATAGTTGATGACGGTTGATCGTTCTTATCTGGCGGTTGGAAGTTAAGAAAAGTTGATCAAATCTGTCACGATTCGCGAGCGTGACATACATGTCGCGATATTGAATGTAAGTTGGTAACCTACTGCTTGTGAAGAATGTTAAGTCGCGATCGTGATAGATAGTCACGAGCGTGACTTTGCCAAGCGCAAGCAGGAATCACGATCGTGACATATGCTTTTCTTCGTGATTCTTCTTTGCAACTTTACCGATCTTTAAAAACTTCGATCCTAATTCCACTCATGTTTTTGCACCTTTTTCACTCTTTTTACATAGTATTCCATCTTTAATCATTTCACTCCCAAGATTCACCTAGTTTCTGCAATTGCATAAAAAACAACTGCATACCACGTGAAATCTTTTATATGCAGTATAAAATTACTCTAACCACATCATTTAATGAGTAAAAATATCAAGATAATGTAGTTATACACTTATCACACACCCACAAGCCTTGTCCTTAAGGCAAACACAACAGAAGTGTATAAAATAGTAATTCAATTTAGCACCTCTTTTAGCGAAAGACTATTGTAGTGAGTACCACATTCTCACGTTGCACAAGGTTCATGTAACGTATACGAAATTTCCCACAAATTAGTAATGTGTAATTTATATAGTCCAGTTGCATACTTTTTCTATATAGGGAGGGCCAAACGAATTACGTCTTGATATAAGTGTTATATGCTTGATCAAATATTTCCTTCTCTTGAGTATAGTATAAAGTATAAAGGATAAAGGGAGCAAGCACACTTTGAAAAGATTGATCTCAAGGCCTTTTTAGGTAACCTAGGATGCTAAACACTCTTAGTGGTTGTATTTTTGCTCCATATCACTCTCCCATTTTTTTAGTGGTTGCATTTTATGCTCCATACCACTTTCTCTCATTTTTTTTCTTTTAAGCATATGGTTTTGAAGTACAGATTTGTACTTTGCACCCATTTTTCGTGCTATGCTAGTTTTTCTTTTTTCACTCATTAAATGGTTGTAGTTTCTACTCCATACCGTTCCTCACCTTTTGCATAACTTATTGGTTTATCCTCTCTGTCTTTTGATTTTTCTCTCTTAATACCCTCATCCTTTATTGATTACTTATCGGTCTCACTAAACTAAAACTATATATAACTTATACTAATTCATGTTGCATTGAAATTATATCGAAACTTACTTGGAAAGTTGCTTATTGAATGTTACTCACCACTCATCCTTGCCAAATGCTAAATGTTGTGCAAACTTACCAAAGCACCCACACTCTGAACGTGCGCTCATACTCGAAACAAAAATTTTGTTCGAAATATGCACCAACATCGAACTTGTAACACCTAACACTCACAACATAACTTGGAACATATGTTAGTATAGTATACGTATGGATAATGTATAAACAACACAAAACCAAAAATAATTTTTCATTCTTCAATTTTTTTAATTTTATTTGATTTTTTCGGATTTTTAGTAATATATACAAATGCCCCCCACACTAGAGAACACAATTCCACATTGTGAGTGATTTAACTAGAAATAAAAAACAAAACTAAACACATATAAACGCACAACTAACAAACAAACAAAAAAATAAAACAAACAAACTGTACAAATCCTAAATCGAAAGCAGATAATCTTTCGGAGGGTATAGATTCGGTCAACTGGTCAATCTTCTAATAAGATTACCGTAAATATCATCAATCCTATCTACTCCTATACACTTTTCCAGAAAATCCATACTTGAAATAATAGGTCCGTGGTCGAATCCGGAATCTCGTCTTTATCAGTAAAGATCTCAGTGGAATAAGGCATTCGTCCAATTTGTCCCAATAGATTCGCCACCGTACGACACCCATATTCTGTTACTTCGAGATTTTGGTGGCAGACATAAGTGTCTACATCATTATTCCCGAAACATCAACAGGTGTGCCATTCCAAATCGCTTCCATTATGAACAATTCTTCAGGAATGACAATATTGAAAACAGACTTACCAAACAATGCACAACTTAAGTAAAAGTGCAAGGCGAGCAACAAATAAGGATCATGAATGACAAAGACATGAAAATTGAATCGCGTCATAAATGATTCAAGGAACACTAATAATTAAGCATAAAAATGACAAAGACATGAAACTTGAGTGGCGAGATCCATTTCTTATTCCAATTGCCCTGTCTAATTCAAGGAGTGTTCAAGCAGCTTAGATTGGGCAAATCAAAGGGACTTCAATGATTCAAAGTTCAAGTAAATATTCAATTAATTTTAACAAAGTGATCCCGAGAGAAGATGAAATCAAATTCTTGATTCAAGTAATGAAGAGGAGTTCAAGACTTGGTCTAATTGGAAATAGCTTGAATGAGCTTTGGACACGCATGTGTAAGTCACACGTTAACCCATTGGGATCTTGGATAATTCTTATTGGATCAATTGCATGATAGAAGAAAAAAATAAAATGGCTGCTACGTTATTATTATTTTAATTTAGTTAGATTTTCTTTTATTATTTAATAGTTAGTATACTTAGTATCCTAGTTTGTTTCATATTTCAAATAAGAGTAGAATTCTTTTCTTATGCTTTAAGGAGTTCTATCGTAAAGCTTTTAGGACTTAAGTATTTTATTTTTAGGCAAATTCTACATGTAATTTCGTGCCTTAGGAACAGTAGTATTATGTATAGACATCTATTTATTTGTATTAGATAGTTTTTGATGATTAATAAAATTTCTGATTTCCTTTGAGGAATTTTCAGCTTCCCTTTAAGTGCGAGTATTGTGATCTTGTTCTTGAAGTCTTATTTTGATTGTGATCAATTGTTGTAGCTAGAGAATTGAGAATCAACCCCATAACAGATTCTTTCAACCAATTCGAAAGGTTGAGTTAACTATATATTAGCTTGATTGTTCATTTTATTTGCTAGGATTGGTTATGCTATTGCTACTTCTTATTTTACATTCCGATTTTAAGTCTTTATCCTATCTTTTTGCGTTTCATAAACCTCAATTCACGACCGGGAAATTCACTGAGTTCGGCGTAGCCGGATTCACATAACCTTTTTATGGTCATATCATGTTTATGATGTGAATCCGGCTACGCCGAACTCAATGAATTTCCCGATCGTGAATTGAGGTTTATGAAAAACAAAGAATATAAAAAAAAGTTAACGCAACCTTTCGAATTGGATGAAAGAACCTGTTATGGGGTTGATTCTCAATTGTCTAGCCACAACAATTGATCACAATCAAAATAAGACTTCAAGAACAAGATCACAAGTACTCGCACTTAAAGGGAAGCTGAAAATTCCGCAAAGGAAATCTAAAATTTTATTAATCATCAAAAAACTTACTAATACAAATAAAAAGAAGTCTATATATAATACTACTATTCCTAAGGCACGAAATTATATGTAGAGTTTGTCTAAAAATAAAATACTAAAGTCCTAATAGTTTTAGGATAGAATTCATTAAAGCATAAGAATAGAATCCTACTCTAATTTGAAATATAAAACAAACTAGGATTCTAAGTATACTAACTATTAAATAATAAAACAAAATCTAACTAAATTAAAATAAAAATAATGTAGCAGCCACTTCATTTTCTTCCA